>SNQJ01S0044967.1:0-25808 GCA_010110895.2 Picea sitchensis
AATACAACAACCACAGATGACACTTTTGTGTGGTTATGCACGGGTATGAATTCAAGCATCAAGAAATGCGTTCAAGGTGAACTCTTCGTAAAAGACGGGACATCCAATTTTTGTGACTGGAAATGGGACGATGGGATGATGGGGGCATGGACGTCTACGGAACGATGACGGGCGAACGACAACGCAAGAACAAGGATGGGTGAACGGCGACAGGTAGGGGGCCAGCGACGAGTTCTACAGGATGGCCTCCCGGTGTCTGAAACGTCCCATCCCCCGGCACCGGGCTCCATTCCATCAAACGAATAGCCTACGCCATTAATTTCGGGCATGATAATCCCTAAAGATGGTAACAAGCGCTGAAGAGAATATAATACTCTAAAAACCCAGGTTCTGGCAGCAGTCAATGGGGCACTTCCAAATATACCAATTTTATTTCAAACTGTGCAAAAATTAAAATTATGACTACCATTCATTGGCTTTTCCATTCATTGGCTTTTCTTGAAGTATCAACACGAAAATGTAAAAATAGGCAGACATACATACACCATGTTAAAAATGTGTAAAAATAATACTCATGGGCTTCTCTCTTACTATCTTGGTAAAAATGGGCTTCTATATTTTTTTTTAACAAAAACGGATATGAGATTATATTAAGATGTGTGGCAAAGCCTTACAAAATGCCCAATGTGTTTTTGGGACTTTTACCTTGACTACATACAGCTTTAACTGCAATAACTGTGAATACAAACAAGCCTACTAACTGCCAGAGTTTCCTAAGTGCTTACTAATCTGCTTATTTAGAGCCATGGCTACTACATTGCCAGACTGCTGGAGAGCTTGTTACAGTGACATTTAATTCAGAATTACTTTTCTTCATCCTTGTTCCAGTTACTGTTGAGCTGGGCCATTTTGGCCTCCAGTTGCTCCATTCTTTCATCGAAATCTTGTTGCGGGTTCTTTAAATCTTGATTCAGCTTGTCTAATTCTTCAGCAAACCCGATCTTTGTCATAGTTATGTCTGATTCGAGCTGTTCAAGCCGGCGACCTGCTTCCACATCCAAATTTTCCAAGAAATCTAATTGGTTGGGCTTCTATATTACTCTAACTATCTTACTCTAATATAATACTCATGGACTTCTCTCTTACTATTTTGATAAAAATGTAAACATGAGCATATAAACATACACACCATTTTTTTTCTTTCCAATTCTACCCATTCCATACGTAGCTCTGTACTGCACCATTTCCAATATATTTTCCTCCACCAACTGTGTAGAGATACTACATCTTTATTAGAGAAAAGGCCAAGAAAAAGCATGTTTATTCTACAAGAAAACATTCCAAGTGTCTTACCTGGATCCCAGCAATCCCTGGTACGAACAACCATGGAGCCATGGATTCCAAAAATGGAACGATGAAAGGTTTTAAACATGCAAAACGCTGCTGATTCATATGATAAAAGAAAATGAGAGAATTGAAGAGGCAGTGGTAGAGAGAAAACGCTTTCAAGCGCCATGGGTTTCAGAAATGGAACGGTGAAAGGTTTTAAAGATGCGAAACGCTGCTAATTCATATGATAAAATATGAGAGAAATGAAGAGGCAGTAGTAGAAAACGCTATCAGCCTTATCAGTCACACCAAACACCGTGAAACTTTGTTTTTCTTGCAGCCTGCAGGCGTGCCTCTCACGCCATTGCCGTATCGCACGGTCGAAGTCCTTCCAACCGGCGATGTGATGTATATGGCTGCAGGCGTGCCTTGCCTTTCACGCCATTGCTGTATCGTCCTTCAAATGGGCGATGTGATGTATATGGCTCGGCTCGTGACATGCTACGATTATGTATCGTCCTTCAAACCGGCGATGTGAGTAGATGGCTCGGGCTCGTGACCTGCTACGATTATTGTGCATCAGTATTTTTAATGGTATTTCACACAAAATACTCGAGTATAAAGCCCTGTCACTTATTTGAAACTGGAGAAAGCAAACCTTAGCTTAGAAACTTGAAAAGTCAGGTTCAATGATATTTTAAATTTTATGAATTTTCCGAGTTTAAGTTCGACTTCCAAGTCTTATGGATCATTTGAAAAAGTGAGAATAAAAATTGTTTAAAAGTGATGGGTAAATCATGCGTAAATGGATCATTTGGATAAAGATTAATATTTTCGTATATCCTCTTAAATGGATCATGAGTAAATGGATCATTTGGATAAAGATTAATATTTTTTTTAAAAGTGATGCGTAAATCATCTTAAATATTAACATTAATTGAGTATTTATTAATTATAAAATATTTTGTTGTAAAAAATGTAGATAACAAAAATAAATAAAAAATATCTGAACATAGTTGAGTTATGGTAAAAAAAAAGTTATAGAATTATACACCGACATAGCTGTAAAGATATATTAATGGTCATTAATTGTGAATTCAAGTCAAGCTTCAACATAAGCATAAAATCACCATAATGGTCAATTGTCAATTTCAAAATTATGTTAATATAAGAGTAAATGAAAATATAATTCTTAAGACAAAAAAATATAGTAGTACCATATGCAATTTGAGACACAAAGTGCTTAGTCCACTTCTTTAATCTTAGGATTTGAGACACAAAGTGCTTAGTCCACTTCTTTCATCTTAGGGTTAGCACCTCCACCACTAGAGGGTCCACCCTCAAGAGGAACACCGCAAAACCCACTTGTAGGTATATCACCACATGCACTCTAATACATCTTTGCAATCATCAGGTTATAAATGCTCTCAATATCCTTCATCTTATCATCAAATTCATCAACCTCAACTAACTAGTTGTTATTCAACTAAGATTGCTTGCTCGATTACATCTTCAATCTTCTTCTTGTTAGATGGATCCAACTTGGTCACAATTTTCTCATGTTGTAGGCATAGTTCTCCAATGAGTTTTTGGACTTAACCTTCCCCTCATTCTCTTCATCCTTAGACTTGTAGTTTTAAACTCCTTGAACCATCTTCTCTCTTACTTGTGTAACCTACCTATATCATTGGTGATTGTAATATTTTTGTTCTATCCAATGGTCTTTTACTCAACTGAAAAATTCAATATATCATTGGCATCAATGTCAAAGCACTCAATGATTTAAGGAATGCCTTTGGGAGTAGGTGGAATACCAGACAACTCAAACTTGCCCGAAAAATTGTTGTCCCTAGTTTGGGTTCTCTCACCTTCATACACTTGGATGAGTAGATTAGGTTAGTTGTTTGAGTATGTTGTGAAGACATGTTCCTTCTTTGTAGGAATGGTTGTGTTTATAGGACTCAAAACAGTGATAATACCACCGGATGTCTCAAGACTAGGGGAGAGAAAGTAAGATCAAGAAGTAGTAGGTATTGCACCTTCTCATTACCCTCTACACTCAATATAACAACCTACACTACAACTCCATAAGCGACAACCTCATCAATGTTAATGTTGGAAGCTCCTTCCCATTAAAGAAGTGCTACAACAATTGTTATAGCTCAAGAATTCTAGTAAATCCACCAAACAAAACAACATCATGGATAATGCTCTTATCCATCTTAGCATCTCTCAAACACTTTCAAGCAAGCTACATACACTTTTTAAATGAAATCCATATTCTAGTTCTTCATACCTATCTCTAGTAATGGTTGAATAAAAGTCAATACCTTCCTAGAAAGAATCAATATCTATGGTTGTCTGAGCAATGGATGAAAGAGTCATTTTGGCCCTTTCATAAGTGGTGCTCAATCTTCTCAAAGACCCAACGTTACCGCTAACATACTTCTTGAACTTTCTTTTACATTCTTGTACAAAGAGGTTAACTATCATACTATCAAAATCCTCACCACCCAAATCGGTGTCTCTAGCAATAGCCTTGACTTCAAAAATGCCCTTTTCAATACACAAAGATTTAAGGTCTCCTCCTCCACTCCAACGTCGGATACACATATGCACGAATGAGTTGGAATTTGGGGATTTATCCCTTTTTATAGAAAACCACCATTTTTATCTTTCCTCGTTTAGGCTCATACAAACTTTGATTAGTGTGCCATCTACGTCATTGGAATCATATTTTTGATCTCTTCAAAGAGTGTCCTCAGGAGTTTCTTGCTTTAATGCACTTCATCTAAAGCCTTTTTCTAGGGAGCATTAAGCGAGTATATTTTTAAATTGAATTTGTATACATTGGTTTTCTTTACTTGAGAACCTTTACACTTTCGTACTCATTGACTTGTGTGCAGAATTCACCATTGATGCCCTTGTTTATCTATGGAAAGTGATCCTCTTCGGGTATATTTTCTTAGTTGGCATTTAGCATAGCATTACTACCCTTAATTTAATGTTTGCATGTTGCATAACTTCCTTCTCCCTTCTGATCCTATCTTAAGTGAGTGATATATGATGTTACTATATGCTTGGACTTTTGTCATGGAATCTTTGGATTCTCAAAGATTTTGATCTGACTCTAATTATCGCGATATATCCTGCGTGGGATCAACTCGATAAAATAAACCTCTAAGCAGTGCGAAATAGATATTCCACAACTAAATATACTTGTTGTCATGTACTTTGCCTTTGTTTAGGCGGAGTGTATTCTGAAGTATGCTTCCTGATGAAACAAGTAATCATTGTTGATCCCAAATAAAGCAACACCACACAGTGCTCTTTTCTATCTTGCCTCTACTTGAATTTGAGTCTGGGAATATCCTGCTGACTTCACTCCATCTACCTCAGTTACCTCTATACAGCCTCATTGTACCTCTCAAGTACACAGGCACATGCTTCATTGCTATCCGTGCATTACCTCGACTCCTGTGGGCGGATTCAAGGTGTTTCTGACCATATATCACGGCGTAGTTGTTGGCTAAGGCATCAAGGACCCTATCCAAGTTCTTCCTTATCTTGTGATCCACCAACTCTAAATCTGAGTGGCAACCTTCTTCATATTGGTAATCATAGGTGTAGCCATTGGTCTACACTCCTCCATCTTGAATCTCCTTAAGATGTCCATTGCATACTTCCCTTCACCAAGGAAGATCTCTCTCAATACTTGCCATACCTCTAACCCCAAATATATGCATTAAACAGTAGTTCATCTCAAACTCTGTAGCCTCGTTGTTTTACCATAGGTGATTTTAGGGGTAAAATTTCGCCCATGGAATGAAATTAAGGCTTTGGAATTTTTAGTTGGAAGTAGGGTCATATTTGCATGAGTGGTTTGAGGGATTTGGCATCTCTTCTAGAGTTTATTTTCAAAATTATATATAAAACCATATCCATGGATATTTGAGGAAAAGACATGGAAATCATTTTAAGCCCTTAAAATTAGAGACTAAATCCTCAAGTTCATGGGATTTTTTTACGGGTAAAGAAATGATGATTGAGGTATTTCACCCCATTTTCTAGTATGAAATGATTAAGAGCTATTCTCCCCAATGTTGTAAGGTGCCGACCAATGATTGGGAGGTATTATTTCGCCGCTAAACCCTCAAATCGAGTGGAGGGCTGGCCTTACCTACGTTAAAAGTAGGAGTGGAAAGAGGAGTGAGCAGGTGGGGACAAATGCACTTTAGAATCTGGGGTCCTAGTTGGTACCAATCCCTCATCATGATGATTTCTTCTAGCAAACCCTTGCCTTGCTTGTTTTCTTTATTATCACTATACATTCATGTAATTTGAGATACAACTTTAACTATCCATATTGGTTTCGATATATACGATTCACGGTCTCACCCATTTTGTTCAATGTGTCTTCCCTAATTTTATTTCACGATTCACTTGTTTTTTTTAGCGTGTCTTCTCTAATTTCTTAAATGGGTGGATGGTGTGTCTACCCTAATATCAGAACAAAATATGGATTACAGGGTTTTTATGCCATGGGAAGGTTTTTCAATGGCTTCAAGTTGGTTCATTAATATCCTCATCTTCTTGATTGAAAGAAACTCATTCTCAGGAAGAGGGTTATTTACTTCATCCATGGAATCATAATCAACGTGCATAAGTGTATTTGGCTTGCCTCGGTTATTCTGGCATGGAGTCTACTATTTGATCCCCATGTTGAGTGCTCCACCAAGGGCCATAAGGTGTTGGCCTATGTGACCAGGCTATTTGTCTTATGATTCATGCATTACTAACATATCTCATATATGTTGTCTACAAGCCTCTCTTTGTTGTGATCTTTGATGGCAATTGATAACTGATATTCTCGATCATATCTTTGAAATTTGGCTATTTGTCTTAGAACAAGTTGAGTTACAAATTTGCTTATATTTTGTTATAACTTGTGTCATTTTCTCTCTAGTTCTTTGGTTATTTTACTAAGTAGGTTTTGCTTATGCATTGTTGTTACAAGTTTTTTCAATATGAAAAGCATAAATAATAGCATCGAATCTCCAGTGTCTATGGGCACTAGGAAACCACCAAAAGAACTAGAACAAATGCACTTACTCTGTGAAGCATTCAACACTTAAGACAAAATGTATGTAGTATTTTCTAATTATGCATGACCCTCATTGATGTTCTCTCTATCAGTTTTAGGAATTATGGATACATATGTGTTTTAAAATCGATATGTAGGACACAATACTTTGTATTTGGGATTTACATCTTATGGATATATTTGTGTTTTTGGATTGATATAAGACATGTTCATGTCATTCTCATTGGCAAGTTCCTTTTAATTTTCAATATGTCACATTCTCTTATGTTCACAGTTTTTTGTCCCATAGAAGATTAAAGGTATTGTGTCATTATCATGGAAATTTGAAAATTAGATTCCAAGAAACTAACGGCCGAGATCTTTTGTCCTCTAGAAGACCTTTCCGGTGACTATAAGATGAGCAAATTTGGACTTTGAGGCTAAAAGCTACTATACTTTTGAAGTTGGAAGTTTGTTATCTTTGAACCAATTTGTTCCCATAGTTGGATTGAACTAGAAATTTATTGTCCCATCATAGAATTCTCATATGTTCCTCCTCCCACATGCAAATGAATTTTTTAACTCTCTTTCATATATATATTTCCCAAGAAACATTGTGAGCAAGAACCAAAGAATCAAAGCCACTTGCATTAAAAATTCAGTAAGAGGACTTTGCAATTGCATTTTCTTTCCTCTAAATAAACACAACTCATTTCCCGTGTTATAACGATTTGAAGAAGTTGATCAGTTGTCCAAATCGGCCCTCCATCATGCACTTTAATCATTGCTAGCTCAAGCAAGGGTCCATAGGTACTCATTGACACCATTCCATTGATACAAGCAAGGTCGGTATGAAATCAGGCTCAATGCACTCCACTTGAATTTCATTGAAGAGTTCCAAGGCTTTGTTAGGATATCCATTCTAATAATGTTGTTGGTAGAATTAAGTGTTCCAAAGTTTTTCTAGCCTTCTAGAACCATATCTTAGAAAACTTGCATTCCTACCATTGTAATTACATCGGGTATGCACAATAACACATATCATGGAAGCATCAGAGAAATCCACAATGGAATTGTTACATGAGGTATATCTAAGAGTATGTTAACCTCCAGGAGTCTCTCTAGGATGTGAATTGAGAGAGCCTAGTAACTAACTCAAATTCTCAATAAAAGGTATAAATTGGATCGAGATGGATGACTTGATATGCTTTCATTCACTCAAAATACACATGGATACACTCAAACATAAATGTTTTTCAGCTATACTTGTTCAGAAAGTTTTATCAAGACGTGAATATATGAAGAATGCTTATCATACTAGCAGAAACACACACACAATTGCATATATGGATAGCTAGCTATAATAGGCAAAATAACATGTGAGTCCAGTCTATCAATGAAAAGACAAGATGATAATTATCTGTCATTAGACAAACATATATAAATGCAAAAACATTTACTCCGCAGGTTATAGTAAAGATAGAATATGGAGGTATGAACATATATAGTGAAAGATGCTTCTATTTCAATATGTATTATAAAATGTCTTTCATACATGAATGTAGTCAAATCTTCAAAGTCGAACCACATTCTCTAGGACTGAACCCCCTCCTTTACATAGTGAAAAGCATAAACTAAATAGCCTTGTACATCCTCGATTAAGATCCTAGAAGGATGGATCTTTAAACCCAAAAATCTGAACGAACTAATCTATTACATATATTCAAGAATTAGATCCTATTTATTAGGGATTGAATCCCTATCCTAAACTAGGTCTTCAAAAACCCCAATAGTCTTCCTAGATGATGATCATGCCTTTCTAGAACCCCAACTAACATCTGGATCCTGATCTATTCATCCTTCAACCAAATAAGAGTTTTACTTTGACTTTTCTTCTAAAGAGCAGAGAACTTCCACATTGGTAAGCGCCTTCTTGTAGAAGTGTGCTCTGGCTACCAACCTCCCAAAATAACTTACATTTTGGCCTTATGCCCTCCTTGAGCAAGCCCGGCTTCCACGGGGACCTTCTCAACCGGGCTAGAAGAGTCTAGGCTCTTCATCCCTCGGAGTCGAGTCCTCCCTGTGATCCCTCGACAATCTCTCCTCGAAAATCGGGATATCGCGACTCAAGAATTCGCGGTTCACGCGAACACAAATCACATACAAAACAAAAACCAGTCCACGGGAAGTGGTCCCTTGAGTCAACGCTTCCCTCTAGATTTCCTTGCTCCGGAAATAAAGCACATGAAATATTGATTCACTTACACTATGAATCCCGAACCCCGAACTCCGATATGCTTCCACACACTCTGCAGGTCCCACTCATCGATCACTCCCTGCAGCTGTGTGATGCGAGAATGTGGGATGTGATTTCAGCCCCATCATAGTTTCTTACATTGAAAATCCCACGAATGCCAAAACTTCCAGATATCCACGCCACGCTCGGCCCTCACAGTGAGGCCTATGCCTTGACACTTGTCTCCCCCCTCGGTCTATGGGAAAAGTCATTGATTGGAATTGGCGTTTCTGTGATGTACAAGACCACGGTCTTATGAAACCAGAACCCGACTCTCGGGATCTTTAACGCCCATGTGTCCCCATCTCCAGATCAGCGGCTTGATTAAGTTGGGAAGTAGCGATCCCAGCGATTTCTAAGAACTGAACTCTTGCCTTAATCCCAGCCGAGGCTAGAGTCAGGGTGGACTTTGATTCTCCACACGGCCTTGGGTTATCCCGCAACTCTTCAGCGTGTGGACGGTCCTCGGGATTTCGCGAACTTCACGGGGTTTTCCAACCGTTGATTCTCTTCCTCTTGGGAATCCTCCGGCTTCTAAGCTTTCCTTGGTTCAATCTCTCGGGTGTTCACGAAATTCACAAGGAACTATCCCTCTGAGCTTTGTTTCTCTCTGAATCCTTGAGGGCGTTCTCACTTTCTTAAGAATTTCGACTGCTGAGTTCTCAAAGCATTGAAACCGTCTAGACCCGTGCGATCCTGCAACCACGGTCCAATCCTCCTTCTCTCAGACTCACTCTGAGACTTCAATTCGACCTACACTCACCTACACGGCTCGAACAACCCAACAAACCACAGACAGCGGAGAACAAAGTTCTTCTCGACCTCCTCATGGCAGCACTTTTCGATGGAGGAAGATTCAGCGCACTGCACTCTATGCGGGAATCTACTGGCTCAAGCAGATAAACAATTTGAAACTCATTCCCTCGGGTTTCTAAATCGATAGGCAATCAACATTGTACAACATATAAAGATAAGCATATAAAATGAGCTGTCGCAGAGGCATAATATCAACAACACCGCAGTCAAAACACATCCATGGATTTGAATCAAGCTTTTCCTATCAATTCAATATCTGTACATGGTTTCTACACTAGTTCTCTGCTCTGTTCTCTCCTTGCTTCTATGCTAATTCTGAATAATCTAATGCTCTTGTTAACAATGATCCAAGGGGTGTAAATACTCCGTTTTTCCCTCTCTAAAAATAAGCGTCAAATCTAGACTTAACTATTTTATCTACCTGACATTAAAACTAAGTAAATGCCTGAGCTACCTAAGGACTAGAATCATCCCGGCTCGTAATTAGTTACAATACACTAATTGAGCTTTATCACATCAAAGTATTAATGTTTGGCGCTTCATTGGGTGTTTCAAAATTGAAACTTGCTTGACTGTCAATTTGTATTCTTTCTCCTCGCGTGGATCGCTTGTGGAAGTCGTAGATGCTCACGCATCATACTCCTCAACTCAAAAGATTTCATGGAATCGTCATGAGCTCACACGGTGTGTCGCTGTCTACAATTCACTTGTTTCCCGGTGGCATCCTCCAACTGGGTAGTCTTTCCATTTCACGGGAATTTTCAATCGCATTTCCTCTGGTCTTTCTTCCAACTTTTCCTGTCGATTATGCACTCCATCGGTTTATTGCGTTGGCTGGTATTCTATGTGCTGAATCTTGGTTCTCAGTTCCGGTGCGGATTTCATCAACCACAGCAGGGGTATAAGTCCGAAATATTAAAAAATCGGAGATATCGGTGCCCTCTGGCAGCTCGAGCTGTCGTTCTCGCCAAATTTCTCGAGTTAGCCCGCGACTCTATATTTTTCATCTTCATATTGTTGTATGTCCCCGTTGGGAACCATTCCTTTCTTAGGTGCCCCAGAACCATGTCTCCAAATTTGAACTGAAGCTGCCTCTTCCTATGATCGGCTCTACGCTTATACTCGATTAAGCCATGGCAAGCGCTCTTGTGTGTGAAGTTCCTGCATTGCCTCAGTAGTCTTGACCCTACTAGTTTCCGGCCTATTACGGCTCCACGAGCTTAGACACTCCTCTCGGGTGTGTTCCATACAAAATTTGAAATGGGCTCTTGCTTGTACTCCGATTCACAGAATCGTTGTCTGCAAACTCTACCTGTGGTAGGATCTCATCCCAACTGCTGTGATGCTCAACCACTAGGCTCCTCAACAGATACCCCAAGCTTAGACACCGACTGCCGGTCGCCCATCGTCTGGGATGAGTAGTGACGAATGCCAAATCGATCCCAACTTCTTCCATGCGTCTAAAGTAGCTATGAATTTAGGTGTCCGTCCTTTGAGACTGTACTCCTCGGCAATCCATTTTAATCGGACGAATCTCTTTAAAGAACAAATTGGCGTGATGAGTCACATTGCTAGTCTTATGGCATGGGATAAAATGTGCCATCTTAGGGAATGTCCACCACAACAAAGATGGAATCAATTCCTCTCTGTGTCCTCGGCAAACCCAACACAAAGTCCATGCTAATGGCTTCCCATGGCCTCGCAGATTTATGGAGCGGTAGGTAAATATAACCACAATGTTCTTCTTTTACGATGACGCCTGCGTGTTGACATTATTTTTGTCAACAAATCTCTTCACATCTGCAAGCATTCCTGGCCAAAAATATGAACCATTAAACTTTTAGAATGTCTTATCATGACCAAAAAAGTCTAGCTAAACCTCCACTGTGTTTATCCTTCAGCAAATTCTCCCTCATGGAGCAATACGGAATGCACAATTGATTGCCCTTGAATAGCAATCAATCACGTATCAATAAATCTATCCACGGGCTCCTATCTCTACGGCGTCCAGTTCACCGGTACTTCATAAAGAAACTTCCGAAATCGTATCACACATACATATCTTTGAGGGTTTTCAAAACCCGGTTTTGACCACAATTCTGCTGACAACAAACATTTTCTACTCAAAGCGTCCATACCTTGTTATGATCCCGAAATGTGTTTTTATGACAAGGTGAAATTTTGCATATATTCCACCCGTTTGACATGTCTCTGATTCAACAAGAAAAGTTGAACCAGAAGCATGCAATGCATGATTATCACTGTACAGAACAAATTTCTTTGGGTATGAGATAAATGCCTCCACTTCTTCAATGCACGGATGATGGCACAGAATTCTTTGTCGTATGTGGAGTATTTTCTCTTAGTATCATTCATATTCTTTTTGAAGTAAGAAACAGGTCTATTTTCCTGGCTTAAAACTCCTCCAACATCATATCCACTAGTGTCACACTTCACCTAGAAGGTCTTATGAAAATCGCGCCTTACTAATACTAGGCTGCTTTCGGTTATGCGTGGCTTCAACAAGTGGAAATCCTTCGGCGTCGGTTGTCCTTGAAAAATTTTATCAGCTTTTTCCACGGTGTCCATCGTAGGCGATTCCACTATAAAATTCGAATGAATTTTTACGTAGAAGCTTGCCAAACCGTGAAAGCTCCTTACCTCAAAAACATTTCTTGGCTGACTGTTAATTCGATCACCTCATACCTTCTCGGGATCCATCTTCAATTCATTCGCCGATATTACAAACCCCGGATATATGAGTTACGTCTGCATAAACGACCATTTTTTCAAATTGATGTTAGCTTCTCTGCTACTCTTCTACTCATCACAATGGTAAAATGTCTCAAGTTTTCAGCTCTAGTCTTGCTGAAAAATTAAAATATCATCCAGATACACAACAACAAAATTATTGGTGAATGATCACAAGATATAGTCCATCATCCACATGAAATTCGCTGGGGAATTTGTTAGACCAAAGGGCATAACAAGCCATTCATACAACCCTGCGTTTGTTTTGAATGCTGTCTTACACTCATCACCTTCCCTCATCGGATCGATGGTGTCAAAATCTTGAGATCAATCTTGGAAATTAATTTGCCCCTCGGGCGGTCCATCAAGTCATCCATTCTTGGAAAATAAAATATATACGTGATGGTGATCTCGTTAATGGATCTTGAATCTGTACACATTCTCAATCCACCATACTTCTTTGGAATTAACACAATCGATATTGTGCAAGGGCTTAGGCTTTCCCCGACTAAACCTTTATCCAAAAACTCATGGACTTGATTCTTGACTTCTTCATTCTTTTGAGGTGTCAACTTGTATGCTACCTTATTTGGCAAACTTACTCCGGGTATGAGGTCAATGTGGTGACTCACACTCCTCGCTGGTGGTAATGAGCGAGGTAGTTCATCCGCGATGATATCAACGAACTCTCCAGTTCTTTGAATCTCCTACGGCAAGTCATCCCACTCTTGACTGGCAGCCGAGGGACAATTCGGCTTCGACAGAATTGTTGATCTTCATCCTTCTCCAGCTTTTTGAGAAGCTCCTTTCCACTCATAAGTATGGTGTTGTTTAATTCCGACTTCACTTCCTTATCCTTCCGGGCGGTGTATGTGTTTTCCATCCTTCTCCAAGGTATGCGATGTTCATTCTCTCCCATCGCAGACACATTTACGTAAAGCTATGGTCTTCACCAATAATACACTTGTGGAACATCCATAGGAATGACATCACCGCAATTTCATCCTTATATTCACCCATTTAAAATTTACCAAGCATTGCTTTAGCAACGCACATGCACGAATTGTCCTTTCTGTAGCCACGTCACTTTTTATGGACTCGGGTGTTTAGTCGTTTCCAGTTCTAACTTCTCCACCATCTCGATTGAAATGGGGTGTCGGTGCTTCCACTTTAATCCCTTTATGACCTTGCATTTCCATTGCCAATCTTGCAAGTTGTTGGTTTCATCGACATCTTTGATCCATGTCCTCCACCTCTTTCTCGGGGTTCAAAAGGACCCTATGCACTGTAAGTGACTTCCCACTTCCAGCGTATTCATCCTCCTTGTCCGCCCTCTGCGCCTCGACCAGCGATGAGCTTTTCCCTCTGTCCATCTTCCCCTCTACGGGCGGATCCAGCGGCTTGGCCAGGTCTTTACCACCACGTGAAACGTAGCGATTATTCCTCCTCTGCCTATTCCTCTACCTCGGGTTCGAGGAAATGTGTTAGTGTCAACATATCCTCCTTGCTGATCACCTTGTTTCCTCCTCGACTCAAAATTTTTCTACCTCTGCTCTGATGTTCCACCTCTTTCAGCTCTACCATGAGGCCTCTTCCAATCCTCCATGGGCTTTTAAGGTTCTCTCACGGGCGACAACTTTACCTGGAAGTGGTGGCTTCACCGCCTGCGCCCTCCACTTTATCCCTGCTTGCGGCTCGGCTTTTCCTCGGCTTTCAGAGCCATGCAGTACGCATCCTAAACTGTCCGGATGGTGACCATGCTCAATTCATCCACGAGATGTCATACCTAAGACCATTCGGGTATCTTGCCACCTTTTCGTCATTGCTTTCCTGATGACCTGCTATGTTGTTTATCTTGTAGAATTCTTTGGTGTATTCCTTTACCGTCATCAACTTCTGAATCAGTTTCTGCATCCTCCTGAATAGAGTGTTTTGATAATCTCTTGGGATGAATTCCGCCTTCATCTTGGCGATCATCGGATCCCAACTCTTGATCTTTTTTCTTGGGCGATGCAATGCGCACCGCGGCGTCCCACCATGAAATTTGCGTGTCCCCGCTTGACGGTGACAACATGTCTCACCTTCTTGTCCTCTTGGATCGCCGTGGTCGAAGTGGGTGTCAGATATAGGATCAATCCAACAACTCCTCGGCGTTTAGACTTCCCTCGCCAGAGAGGGAATGTCATCTTTGTCTTGACTCTCATCCCCTCGATGGCTTTGATCAACCTCTCAGCAGAAGATCTTGGTGTGACCTTCTTGGTCATATCCGGCTTCCTCAATCTACGGGATCGTGAACTCTCTTGCCGTTTGGCTTCGCCTCTGGGTAGTCTCCATATCTTCGACTCTTTGGATACCATTATTTTGGCCAGCTCCATCTGCAGGATTCCTGGCGCGGATTTCCTTTCGATTCTATCCCTTCTTAGCGCGTCCCCGTCCACTCCGCGATCGGTGTTGCCTTTCCTCCTAAGCGACATTGGCCAATGCCATCTACGCTTCAAGCCAAAGGCGGCTCATTTCACGATACCACTTTCGGCGTAAGCGTGAGTGTCGGTGCTTTCCTTTCCTCTTCACTCCTCCTGCGAAATGTCTGGAGACTGAATCTTACAGACTCGATACCGCGATGCAGGTATCGGTGCTTTCCTTTCTCCCTTCACTCCTCTTGCTGAAATATCGGACAAGATCTTGGGCTACGATACCACTCCTAACGCCAGCCGCCCCTCACCGAGCAAGCCGCTTCCGGGACCTTCTCCACCCACGGGCCCGAAGAGTCTAGGCTCTTCAACTCCCCTCGGGAGTCCGAGTCCTACAATGATCCTCGACAATCTCTCGAATGGGGATATCACGGCTTTCGGAGTTAGCGGTTCGCGAACACAAATCACATAAAACAAAAAGCTGATCCCCGTTGGTCAGCGGTCAACACTTCCCTCTGGGAGATTTCCTTATCTAATCCTGACGCATGAAATCTTTTGATGATTCGCTTACCGCTATGAATCCAGAACCGAAATCCGATAATAGCTGCACACTCACGGAGGTCCACTCAACCTACGTCACTCCTCGCTTCGATGCGTCCCGAGTAGCGGGATCGTGATTTCAACTGTCATGGTTTCTTGCATTTGAAATCTGTCATAAAACTCAGATATCATACCCACTGTCCGGTACCTGCGAGGTGGGGCCTATGCCTTATTTTTGTCTCCCCTCGGTCTATCGGAAAATCCGCGATTGAGTCCGGCGTTTCTTGATGCACAGACCACGATCTTAGCAAAACCCGGTCCGACTCCTCGAGGGATCTTCGCCATGTGTCCCCTCTCCGTCAAGCGGCCCGATTGATTCCGGAAGCCGCCGGTCAATTTCAGGAGCTTGAACTCTTGCCACTAATCGACGAGCGGTCCGATGGACTTTGATTCTCCACACATGTGCTTAAGGGTTATCTCCCACGCAAATCTTCCACGATCGGACGGTCCTCAGGGTTTATAAACTTCAGGGGTTTCAAGGCGTTGATTCTCTTCCTCTTGAGAATCTCCGGCTTCCAAGATTTTCAGCAGTTAATCTCCTAGAATTTGTTCACGAGAAGCTTGCAAGGGGGCCTCTCTCTCTGACTTTGTCTCTCTCTCTCTCGACTCTTGTGAGACTTCTCACTTTCTTGACTTCGACTTCCAACAGCTCTCAAAAGCGTCGAAGCCGTCTAGACTTTATGCGATCACGCAGCCGGTCAGTCCTCCTTCTCTGAGACTCTCTCACGAGACTTCAATTCGACTGCATACGCGGTTCCATTAACCCAACATAACCACGGGAAATGACAAAAGTTCCAATTTGCCGGCCTCCTCAGCACTCAATGCGAGGAGGTCAAGCGCACTCTATCGCGGGAATCTCACGGCTTAGCGGAGAATCAGTGAAACTCATTCCCTCGGTTCGAATCGATAGGCAATCGCGTGTCACGACATATAAAGATAAGCATATAAAGAAGCAAACGTACATGAGCATAATATTCTTACAGTCAACACATCCATGGATTTGAATCAAAGCTTTACTATCAATTCAATATCTGGCCATGGAGTTTCTTCACAAGCTCTGTTCTGATTTCTCTCTTGCTTCTATGCTAATGCTGAATAATCTAATGCCTCTTGTTAACAATGATCCAAGGGAGGGTATCTATACTCCGTTTTCCCTCTCTAAAATAAAGCATCTAATCTATACTTAACTATTTTATCTACCAGCATTAAAACTAAGTAAATACCTCAACTACCTAAGGGCCGAGAGCTTATCTGCTCACGGTCCGTTACAATACACTAATGCGCTTCATCACATCAACGAATTAATGTTTGGCGCAACATATAAAGGTGTTTCAAAGGAATTGTAGGCTGGCTTGTCTAGCTGTATTCTTTCTCCTCGCGTGGATCGCTTGTGGAAGTCGTAGATGCTCTGCATCACATTTCTAGACAATTTCATCAAAATTCTTCTAGGTTGAGTTAAACATTGACCAATCCTTGCTCCATCTAATGAAAACCTTTGAAACAACCATCTGTATACAACATGAATACTTATCATTCCATTGACTCATGTTATTTCCAACTTTCTATGTTCAATAGTAAAGTATTCATTTGTAATTCTTTAGGTATTTTGGAATACTTGTAGCTTTGTAAGATTTTGACCTTTGTATCTGAAAATTGTTGTATATCAATATTATATACATTGTATCGACCTCTGTAGTCTCTTGCCTGAAATGAACATACAAAACCCTAAAGGAAGGCAAAAAGCGAGTTTTTTGATGCCGTATGTTAAAGGCATAGAAAATCATCAACCCTTCTGAACACTTTGTAATATGAGCAGTCATGAACTCACTAAGGGAAAATTAAGTTTATGTACTTGAAGATAAGGGAAATGGATTGATTCCTTGAGACAACTTTTTCAACAGTTCAACTACATTGTACCTTAAAAGAGGGCCATATCTTGTTGCTATAATCCTGAAATCCTTCTCAACAATTCTTTTCAGGGCAGTTATGATAGAAAGAGAGTTTGGTCTCATCAAACAATCATAATAGGACCTATAATGTAGCTATATTTCATATCACATGAAACTTCCTTTCCTGTAAGTTCTATGCACACGGAGATATCAGACATGCTTTTTACTTCGACCAAAAAGCAAGTTTAGACCATAAGCATTGCCACTGTTTTTAACAGCCTCTAAGCGTCTGGGACCAATATTCCCCATTAGGTAATGACCAAGAGATGGAATATACTGGATCACATACATGACTGTAAGTACAGGCTGGTTAGAAAACTAAACCTCCTTCAATCCATGAGTTTTTTCAATAACTGTGAGCTCGACACATTGTGTTACCGACATCCGCTTCTCCTGTGCTTGTTTTTGGTGCTGATGTATTTGGAAAATAAGGTGATGTTGATGTTTTAACAGGACATGGGTAGACTATTGTCACCTTAGACTCAAAACTAAGAATCAAAGAAATAATGTCACATGTTCTTCATGTCTCAATGAAATAACTTCTACTGTGTTTTTGGCAAGTCAATTAAGTTTTAAGCTTTAACTGTTTGAATAATGTGTATATCAAAGTACACACTGATAGAAAATGTCCCAAGTATTTGAATATATATAGACTTGCTTCTTGAAAATATGGTGTACTTGGTTTCTCTGCTAAGATCTTTATTTCATGTACTTAACTTAAAAAATATTTTGAGCCTTCACTAGTATTGAAATTCAGTTGATTTGTTTTCCACGATATTGATGAAGAGGAGTTATATACACATCTTGTAGAAAATATGGCACACTTGATTTCTACTCCTAGATCATAATTTCATGTTCTACTTCAAAATTCCTATAAGCCTTTGTTATATTGAAATTCAATTGATTTTAAATTTTAAAGTTGGATCAGTTAAGTTCTTAGGATGATATTATAGGATGAGGATTTGCTTTCTTTCATAATTTCTTAGCAACTTTTACTACATGTTTTGTATTGTTTCCTTTACATATATAATCTTTTGCATTGTACATACTCAATTTTTTCAATTTATGTACATCACATACCTTATATATAAGATTTGTACATAGAAGTAGATGGTGCCATTATAGATGTTTGGTATGCTAAACTGTACTGGCATTCAATTAATGTTGCTACTTGTGCCATTGATTTGGTTTCTGTTTGAAATTCCTCATATATCCTTTAAGCATTTTTTGATTCACCTCTCTCTGTCTATCATTTGGAGAATCATAATGGGATATCTTCTTCCTAAGCTGCTTGTAAATTTGGAATCTTTGTCTGGAGTAATCTATTGTGTTGAATTGGTGTATGTTTTTTTCTTAGGTTATAAACATAGCTGTAGAACTTTTTGGTTTTTTGAAGTTCTTAGTGATACTTGCAACTCAGATTTTTGGGTGTTATTTAGTGTTCCATGGGGAAACATCCCTCATGGTTGGGGCATTCCCCCCCACACTTCCCACACTCCCGGTATGGGGGGTTCTTGGAAAAACGTTTTTTCCATGCCCCCCATTTTTTGAAACTCGGGGAAATGCACAGCGAAACGTTTCGCAAATGTGTGGGATGTGTTTTGCAAAATGGGGGTTGCCCATGCGTTTTGAAAAATAGGGGGTGTGTGTGGGTGCCACCCACCCCTGAAAAGAAAGATGCCTAGGCTTCGCTCCCCACCCATGAAAATAAATATTCCTAGGCATCCCTCCCCACCCCTGAAAAGCGGGATGTGATCTCCCACAATTTTTGTCCAGAGCCAAAATAAAAACTCAAAGTAAACAAAGCAAGCAAATAATCCATTACATAATGATGAATTTACATGGGATGAGCCCCATTAAGTTGGGATTTTTTTAATTTTGACATGAACCTCTATGCTAGGACTCCAAGCGTCCCAGGTCTATGAATTTTCCTAAAATTTGGGAGGTGTCTCCACATGTTCCCCTTGTGCATTCCCCCGCTCCTGTGCTCTCCACCAAGTTTCTAGGACTTGGTGGAACACTGGTGTTATTTGTTAATTTCCTTCTTTTTGAGCATCTTTCATTATGCATTATTGTCATTTGTATTATATAAGGTCCAGACTATCTATGATTATTAATTTCAAAGCTATCTTGACTATGCTTTTGGTTATTCTTTGGGATGGAAAATGCACATGGTTTGCTATTCATAATCTCTTTTGTTGTGCAACTACTGTACATGATAGGCATTCCAAGCACTACCTAATTATTGCGGCCAGTGGAGGACTAAATCATCAAGGACAAGAGTAAACTGTTGATACCTAACCTTTAAAACCCTTTGGTTTTAATTTTGGCTATAGAAGTCGATGTTTCATCATTAGATTAATATTTTATATACCAATGTTCATATCCAAAAACTATGCAAACAAAGAATCCATTGCATAATGATGAATTTACATGGGATGAACTGTTATGTTGGGATTTGTTTTTTTTTAATTTTAGAGCATGAACCCCTATGCTAGGGACTCCAATGTCCCCCCGTCCCCCATGAATTTCCCTAAAATCTGGGAGGTGTCTCCACATGTTCCCCTTGTGCATTCCCCCGCTCTCGTGCTCCCAAGTCCTGGAAACTTGGTGGAACACTGGTGTTATTTATTAATTTCCTTCTTTTTGAGCATCTTTCATTATGCATTATTTTCATTTGTATTATATAAGGTATGAACTATCTATGATTATTAATTTCAAATCTATCCTGACTGTGCTTTTGGTTATTCTTTGGGATGGAAAATGCACAGGGTTTGTTATTCATAATCTCTTTTGTTGTGTAGTTGTTGTACATGATAGGCATTCCAAGCACTACCTAATGATTGCGGCCAGCGGAGGACTAAATCATCAAAGGACAGGAGTAAGCTTGTTGTCCTAACCTTTAAAACCCATGCTTTTTGAGTTTTAATTTTGGCTATAGAAGTCGATATTTCATCATTAGATTAATATTTTATATACCAATGTTCATATCCATGCAAAGAGTTGCATGTAGGACTGGACTTTTTCCCAGTGTTTGGAAGATTAAATCTTTTGTAATAATTGTTGTAGGTTTATCTTGATTCTTGTCATAAAATACATTTTAATCTTGTGTGCATAATTTTGTAAATGATAATATGCATTTGAATTTGTGATTTTGGTAATCACATAGATAGAAAATGGCTGCCAATAGATCTGGTAAGTTATAATATTTCAAACAGGATATTCTCAATAGCATTTCTCATTCTAAGCACTTATAGGGACATAAATCATATTAATATATCGAATAGTTGTAATTGCAAAAACTTGAAATTCTTTGGTAGGAGATAATGGCCCAGTCCAATAGTGTCTCAATTTGACTGTTTCATACATGAGATGGCTTTGAGTTGTTAATATTCTCAGATCATGGTAAGCAAACCTGTACTCAAAAATCTAAACTCTAATTCTAAGAATTGAAAAAATGATTAACACCTCAAAACAACGGAAATCTAAACATTGGATATATAAACACATCACCCTGAAAATAAAAACAACAAGTACAAAATATATAATAATAATAATAATCTATTTTAAAGTCACGGCCAATCCAGGCACCAAATTGGTGTATGAGACCCCCTTGTTTGTGGGAAAAGGGACCCCCTCCACGCAATGATTTGACTGCTAAAGTGTATAGAAGTATACATACCCTACCCCCCTCTGGATTTGAACCTGTCCATGGAGGAAACACATGTTCTTAACCATTAGGTCCACTCAAGTTATACTACTCAATCACATATGTCTTCTATTAACTGATAGAAGAAAAATACAACACAATAGCTCAAAACTCAATCTCTCTCACTCCTACTGTCTTACTCAAACCTAGAATGGTTCACACACACATTGTGCCATTCTTTTATAGACTAAGAATGGTTAGGGTATACAAAAATAAATTGAGTGCCACCCCTATGGTGTGTCTAGTATAGGAAGACAAAACCTAAGCCAATTCTCTGCCTATAATAGTGTACCTAGGTATATAATAGGAAGGCTACCTAGAAATCAGTGCCTTACTAACATTGGAACACCTTTAGCTCATGCGCTTTTGTCCAAAATTAAAAATTGTGCTAACACTAGAAAACAATTTATAATATAACAAAAGCAAGCCCTTTCTAAATTGGAACTGCACTTAAACTTGTAGATAAACTGCACTCTATAATTCTGGAAAAGCGAATTAAATCTGGAAGGCAATTTTTAATTAAAGAAAAGATAAATATGGAGTTCTCTAAGGCTGGCACATGCATGCTCAACACATGCCATGCATTCACCCTTTACCACTACATAATTGTTGTGTGTCTCCCAAGGCATACTAGTGTTGTTCCATCAGTCCAATGCCCTCTTTGTTGTGCACAGGGACAACAACAAGGAAGATCAAGGTTGTTTTACAAATCTGACATCACTTCTGTTGTGTCATCCACACTATCATCACTGTTGTATAGATTTGCTGAAGGGCGCCATACTGAAAAGGTTGCAGTTGAATTCACTGCTACATGATAACACTAGAGCAATCCATAAAGGAAACACTCTCTCTTTGCGAGGAAGGTGTTCTCCACCAACCTAAGATACTCTCTCAGTATCTTGTACTTCCCCTATTTTAGGGGCTTCTTCAAAAATTCAACCACCTGTGCTATGAATTTGAAGAAATATAACCCTAGATTACTGCTCCCTTCTTGCTCTCAAATCTCTTCAAAATCTTCAAGGTGTAAATCCATATTATAAGGAAAACTTCATTAGCAACCTGGGAGCCTCTAATGTCCTTCATGTCAACTCATGGGTCAAAATCTTTTCACACCACATCAGACCTGCTCAGGGCTTCTTGCAATTACTTCATGTCAACTTCACGGGTCAAAATCTTCTCACACCACATCATGACCTATTCAGGGCTTCCTGCAATTATAAACTCATCTACATATAGGGTCAAATTAAGTGGATTAGATCTATGAAATAAAGGATTAAAATCTGCACTAAACTTGGAAAAGCCTAGAGTAAGAACTCATCGATCTTGAAATTCCAAGCTCATGGTGCATTCATCAGCCCATACATGGCCTTCTTCAATTTTCTATCATGGGTATCTTGCCCACGAACCTTAAAAACTCTGGAAACTGAAGCAAAAGCCTCAACAAGGTCAACTCTCTCTTTATGAGAGAATCCTCTAACAACAAACTTGTCATGGTTCTCTTCAATACTCCAATCAGGTGCATGCATGAAATCAATTATCGAATCCACACATACCTGCCCTGCATGTGCCTTCTCATAGATGGAGGGATACTTCTCCATCATGGCATCTTTCCATACCTTCTTTGCATGTGCCTCTACAAAGCAAGAAGAATACTCCTCCATAATGGCATCTTGCCATGCCTGCTTCGAATCTCTTCAAAGCAGGAATGATACTTCATCATGGCATTGCATACCTACGTTGCGTGTTCCTCCTCAAAGTTGTTGAGAATGTAGCATGGAAGGTCTTCCACTAGGTTTCAACATCCTAGCATGGTGGGGGACAATGAAACAAGGGCTAAGTTGATTTATTAACTTTTCCTAAAGTCTAACTTAGGGAAAAGGATTGTTGATGTGTTATATTCTTCAGTTGACTTATTAAGCACCTTTTCTAAGGTTAAAGTGAAAATAATTTAAGTGATGGGTTAGACCATCCATCTCAATGAATGAGGGAGGGTTTATCTTAGCCCTCCATCCTTATGAGATTAGGTTTTTCGCTTGCTCAACTAGGTATAAGGAGGATCAACTTGGCTAAGGGGGCACATTAGAGAATTGAGAGATCGATTAGAGGAGCATTGATCTAGGGTTTGTGAGAGGAGCGTTTTGCAGGAAGACAGAGGAGGAATTCTAGCAGAGAATCGACTCATTTCTAGGGTCAAGCAGAGGCTAAATCCTCTAGCCACATAGAGGAGCCAAATATTAGGTTAGCTTCCCATATTCATAATTCTCATTTTATCTTTAATACTAAGGATGAGATGAAGAGATCAGGACAGAGACTAGCCAAAACCTCATGGGAAGGGGCAGTTGCAGAACTTGAAACCTCTTAAGCATGGTCATTTAAATAGATTGCATAGTAGACTTGCAGAGAAAGCATAATTTTGTGAATTAAATGACAAGCATTCTTGTTTTCTCCAAACTTCAGTCACCTTCACTCTATTTCCAAATCCATGCATAGGTGCTTGCAACTATTTTTCATTGGCACTTCAGTCAGAACTTCCAATTGTTGGAATCCCTAAAGAAGAGATGAGATGTGAATTTGAAATTAGATAACTATCATACTTGTAAGGAAACATCACATAAAACATTACAAGTCTCTATGAGAAAATGTAGTTATAATACCTATTTCAACACTAGAATCAACCCCTTTGAAATAATAGTGACACATTGTGGCCTCATGCTTATGCATAGGAAGGCTAGTTTGTTGTTGTTGCCTTACATTATTGTTTGCTTCGTATAGGTTGTACAAAATGCAATGCATGGTGGCTTTAATCATATAGGTTGTTGGCTTCCAATGGTTTTATTTAATAGTTATATTTTCAAGAGGTTTGTTTGACGATAGAGATGAGATTTAAGAATGAATTATGCAAAGTGTAGCGTGTTGTCAAAAAAGGTGGCAGAAAGGTGTTTTTGAGGAGGTATTTTGAATTTTTCTCCTCCCAGAATTGACCAAAATTTGACTCCGGGAGGTCAAAAGTGATTTACAAGTCATGATAAATCTGAATATGTAAGTATTTCATTGTTTGGAATTCTCCATCAAAAGCGTAGCGTGCCCCACGCTACGCTTTATGCAGGCTTGCTATAAATTTCCTCCCCAAATTTTGAAAAATAGGGTTCAGTTATCCCTTTGTATATATTAATACGAGATAGTTGTGTAAATAGTGAGAGAGGTTATTTTATATGATTTTTTTTTTTAGATAAACCTCCCTTAGTTTCCCAAAATTCTTCTCCAGTTGTTCACAATATTTTCTGTAAAAAGATGTCTAAAACAGGACTTTGCTGAGTCAGAAAAATAGGTTGTGAAGATGTGAATATATCTCTCATTCTGTAATACTTGCGTAAAATATGAAATAGGTTATTTTACTTTGGTATCTTAGGAACACAAACCTCCTCCAGTTTTTCAATATTCATCTCTTATTGTCCACAATCGGTTCGGAAGAATGGTGACTAAAAAGGTCATTTCTGGAAAATGTGCCTTCAAAGATTTTTGGAAAATGAAGTGGAATGATGGGTTAGGGGTTTCCTAAATTATTGAGAAAATTTAGGGGGGTATGGGGTAATGTTAGGGAGTAAGGGAAAGTGGAATATCAGGAAATGAGTGAGGGCAAAATTACAACACACATGCTGAGCTTCTTTTGACTTGTGCAGTGTAGGTCATGCACGCCTATATTTATGCATGATCTGGATTGTACACACCCTTCCTCAAATGTTCATCAAGCTATGCCATAAGATAGTATTGGATTTCATCAAGGACCTTAGGTTAAATCTTATAAACTGAACGAATGCAGTTTGTAACTGACATGAATTTAAAGTGAGAAATAAATTAATTTATGCATTTATTATTTATTGTGGTAACCTTTGCTCTTCAAAATGGCTTTGATTATTGGACAGTGCAAGTTTTTTTTTCTTCTGGTGGGGTAAATGTAGCCTTACAAAATATAGGGCACTAGTTTATTTTTGTGTTAAGTTTTATTGTGCATCTTGTGATTTGATTCTGATAAGGTTTGGAATTTAATGTATTACTGTTGTTTGTACTTTGTAGGTCATTGCAACTTGTGGAGTTCACAACAACAATGAATTTCTTTCTTTGTCATACACACGACATGCCGAAGACATTGTACAAGTAAGAAATATGAAATCAAAGTTACGTTCTTGCTCATGTTATGAGCTTGTGTTATTACTAGATACTATGATGGATCTCACATATAAGCAATTCTATCAAGATGTGTTTCTGGAACCAACTTCATAGTGCTACTTTATGCCTTTTAGTTTTTAGGTTGATATGTTTCTATGATTCTTGTTTCTTCTTATTCTTTGACAAATTTCAAGTAGATGCATTATCGTAAACTTCAAATATGAATGGATTATCATATGTACTTTTGAAAATCATTATGAACTAACAATGAAGTAACAAGGTGATATTTTTTGTTGCAGACTTCATTAGTAAATGATGACAACAAATTATTTGTTTTGTTTCTGTGACATGGGACTTCTCCCTTATAATTGAATAACCTCAAATAGTGAACATCTTATCTACTGTACATCTGAAAAGGATTTTATACTGACCTTTAAACTATAGAATAACATACTGTATTAGATGTATTAGAGGCCACCTAGAAATTTGTTTGCTTGATTCTAACATCGAATTGATGTAAAATTCATTTCCTCCTTTTGTCCTGTATAGACCCGCGCATATCTTGATGGGCTTGGGAATCTTCAAGAGACACAAATATTTGCTAATATTGACACTATAGAGGTATTTTATGGATCACTGAATGAAGTCTCCTAGTCTTCCTTTTCATGTTTAATCAGTCTTAGATAATCACACTGCA
>SNQJ01S0044967.1:25858-49538 GCA_010110895.2 Picea sitchensis
AATGGTTCACACACACATCGTGCCATTCTTTTATAGACTAAGAATGGCTAGGGTATACAAAAATAAATTGAGTACCACCCCTATGGTGTGTCTAGTATAGGAAGACAAAACCTAAGCCAATTCTCTGCCTAGACTAGTGTACCTAGGTATATAATAGGAAGGCTACCTAGAAATCAGTGTCTTACTAACATTGGAACACCTTTAGCTCATGCACTTTTGTCCAAAATTAAAAACTGTGCTAACACTAGAAAACACTTTATAATATAACAAAAGCAAGCCCTTTCTAAATTGGAACTACACTTAAACTTGTAGATAAACTGCACTCTATAATTCTGGAAAAGCGAACTAAATCTGGAAGGCAATTTTTAATTAAAGAAAAGATAAATATGGAGTTATCTAAGGCTGGCACATGCATGCTCAACACATGCCATGCATGCACCCTTTACCACTACATAATTGTTGTGTGTCTCCCAAGGCACACTAGTGTTGTTCCATCAGTCTAATGCCCTCTTTGTTGTGCACAGGGACAACAACAAGGAAGAGTAAGGTTGTTTTACAAATCTGACATCACTTCTGCTGTGTCATCCACACTATCATCAATGTTGTATAGATTTGTTGAAGGGCACCATACTGAAAATGTTGCAGCTGAATTCACTGCTACAGGATAACACCGGAGCAATCCATAAAGGAAACACTCTCTCTTTGCGAGGAAGGTGTTCTCCACCAACCTAAGATACTCTCTCAGTATCTTATACTTCCCTGTTTTAGGGGCTTCTTCAAAAATTCGACCACCTGTGCTATGAATTTGAAGAAATATAACCCTAGATTACTGCTCCCTTCTTGCTCTAAAATCTCTTCAAAATATTCAAGGTGTAAATCCATATTACAAGGAAAACTTCATCAGCAACCTGGGAGCCTCTAATGTCCTTCATGTCAACTCATGGGTCAAAATCGTTTCACACCACATCAGACCTGCTCAGGGCTTCTTGCAATTACTTCATGTCAACTTCACGGGTCAAAATCTTCTCACACCACATCATGACCTATTCAGGGCTTCCTGCAATTATAAACTCATCTACATATAGGGTCAAATTAAGTGGATTAGATCTATGAAATAAAGGATTAAAATCTGCACTAAACTTGGAAAAGCCTAGAGTAAGAACTCATCGATCTTGAAATTCCAAGCTAATGGTGCAGTCATCAGCCCATACATGGCCTTCTTCAATTTGATATCATGGGTATCTTGCCCACAAACCTTAAAAACTCTAGAAACTGAAGCAAAAGCCTCAACAAGGTCAACTCTCTCTTTATGAGAGAATCCTCTAACAACAAACTTGTCATGGTGCTATTCAATACTCCAATCAGGTGCATGCATGAAATCAATTATCGAATCCACACATACCTGCCCTGCATGTGCCTCCTCATAGATGGAGGGATACTTCTCCATCATGGCATCTTGCCATACCTTCTTTGCATGTGCCTCTACAAAGCAAGAAGAATACTCCTCCATAATGTTATCTTGCCATGCCGCCTTTGAATCTCTTCAAAGCAGGAATGATACTTCATCATGGCATTGCATACCTGCGTTGCGTGTTCCTCCTCAAAGTTGTTGAGAATGTAGCATGGAAGGTCTTCCACTAGGGTTCAACATCCTATCATGGTGGGGGACAATGAAACAAGGGCTAAGTTGATTTATTAACTTTTCCTAAAGTCTAACTTAGGGAAAAGGACCGTTGATGTGTTATATTCTTTAGTTGACTTATTAAGCACCTTTTCTAAGGTTAAAGTGAAAATAATTTAAGTGATGGATTAGACCATCCATCTCAATGAATGAGGGAGGGTTTATCTTAGCCCTCCATCCTTATGAGATTAGGTTTTTCTCTTTCTCAACTAGGTATAAGGAGGATCAACTTGGCTAAGGGGGCGCATTAGAGCATTGAGAGATCGATTAGAGGAGCATCGATCTAGGGTTTGTGAGAGGAGCATTTTACAGGAAGACAGAGGAGGAATTCTAGCAGAAAATCGACTCATTTCTAGGGTCAAGCAAAGGCTAAATCCTTCAGCCACATAGAGGAGCCAAATCTTAGGTTAGCTTCCCATATTCATAATTCTCATTTTATCTTTAATACTAAGGATGAGATGAAGAGATCAGGACAGAAACTAGCCAAAACCTCATGGGAAGGGGCAGTTGCAGAACTTGAAACCTCTTAAGCATGGTCATTTAAATAGATTCCATAGTAGACTTGCAGAGAAAGCATAATTTTGTGAATTAAATGACAAGCATCCCTGTTTTCTCCAAACTTCAGTCACCCTCACTCCATTTCCAAATCCATGCATAGGTGCTTGCAACTATTTTTCATTGGCAATTCAGTTAGAACTTCCAATTGTTGGAATCCCTCAAGAAGAGATGAGGTGTGAATTTGAAAATAGATAACTATCATACTTGTAAGGAAACATCACATAAACCATTACAAGTCTCTATTAGACAATGTAGTTATAATACCTATTTCAACACTAGAATCAACCCCTTTGAAATAATAGTGAGGCATTGTGGCCTCATGCTTATGCATAGGGAGGCTAGTTTGTTGTTGTTGCCTTACATTATTGTTTGCTTCGTATAGGTTGTACAAAATACAATGCATGGTGGCTTTAATCATATAGGTTGTTGGCTTGCAATGGTTTTATTTAATAGTTATGTTTTCAAGAGTTTTTTTTTAGGATAGAGATGAGATTTAAGAATGACTTATGCAAAGTGTAGTGTGTTGTCAAAAAAGGTGGCAGAAAGGTGTTTTTGAGGTGGTATTTTGAATTTTTCTCCTCCCAGAATTGACCAAAATTGGACTCCGGGAGGTCAAAAGTGATTTACAAGTCATGATAAATCTGAATATGTAAGTATTTCATTGTTTGGAATCCTCCATCAAAAGCATAGCATGCCCCACACTACGCTTTATGCAGGCTTGCTATAAATTTCCTCCCAAAATTCTGAAAAATAGGGTTCAGTTATCCCTTTGTATATATTAATACGAGATAGTTGTGTAAATAGTGAGAGATGTTATTTTATATGAATTTTATTTTTAGATAAACCCCGCTTAGTTTCCCAAAATTCTGCTCCAGTTGTTCACAATATTTTTTGCAAAAAGATGTCTAAAACAGGACTTTGCTGAGTCAGAAAAATAGGTTGTGAAGATGTGAATATATCTCTCATTCTGTAATACCTGCGTAAAATATGAAATAGGTTATTTTACTTTGGTATCTTATGAACACAAACCTCCTCCAGTTTCTCAATATTCATCTCTTATTGTCCACAATTTGTTCGGAAAAATGGTGACTAACAAGGTCATTTCTGGAAAATGTGACTTCAAAGATTTTTGGAAAATGAAGTGGAATGATGGGTTAGGGGTTTCCTAAATTATTGAGAAAATTTAGGGGGGTATGGGGTAATGTTAGGGAGTAAGGGAAAGTGGAATATCAGGAAATGAGTGAGGGCAAAATTACAACACACATGCTGAGCTTCTTTTGACTTGTGCAGTGTAGGTCATGCACGCCTATATTTATGCATGATTTGGATTGTACCCACCCTTTCTCAAATGTTCATCAAGCTATGCCAGAAGACAGTATTGGATTTCATCAAGGACCTTAGGTTAAACCTTATAAACTAAACGAAAACAGTTTGTAACTGACATGAATTTAAAGTGACAAATAAATTAATTTATGCATTTATTATTTATTGTGGTAACCTTTGCTCTTCAAAATGGCTTTCATTATTGGACAGTGCAAGTTTTTTTTTCTGGTGGGGTAAATGTAGCCTTACAAAATGCAGGGCACTAGTCCATTTTTGTGTTAAGTTTTATTGTGCATCTTGTGATTTGATTCTGATAAGGTTTGGAATTTGATGTATTACTGTTGTTTGTACTTTGTAGGTTATTGCAACTTGGGGAGTTCGCAACAACAATGCATTTCTTTATTTGTCATACACACGACATGTCGAAGACATTATACAAGTAAGAAATATGAAATCAAAGTTACGTTCTTGCTCATGTTATGAGCTTGTGCTGTTACTAGATACTATGATGGATCTCACATATAAGCAATTCTATCAAGATGTGTTTCTGGAACCAACTTCATAGTGCTACTTTATGCCTTTTAATTTTTAGGTTGATCTATTTCTATGATTCTTGTTTCTTCTTATTCTTTGAAAAATTTCAAGCATATGCATTATAGTAAACTTCAAATATGAATGCATTATCATATGTAATTTTGAAAATCATTATGAACTAACAATGAAGTAGCAAGGTGATATTTTTTGCTGCATGCTTCATTAGTAAATGATGACAACAAATTATTTGTTTTGTTTCTGTGACATGGGACTTCTCCCTTATAATTGAATAACCTCAAATAGTGAACAACTTATCTAATGTACATCTGAAAATGATTTTATACTGACCTTTAAACTATAGAATAACATACTATATTAGATGTATTAGAGGCCACCTAGAAATTTGTTTGCTTGATTCTAACATTGAATTGATGTAAAATTCATTTCCTCCTTTTGTCTTGTATAGACCCGTGCATATCTTGATGGGCTTGGGAATCTTCAAGAGACACAAATATTTGCTAATATAGACACTATAGAGGTATTTTATGGATCACTGAATGAAGTCTCCTAGTCTTCCTTTTCATGTTTAATCGGTCTTAGATAATCACACTGCACAAGAAGTAGTTGCTTATTTGAATCTTAGTCTACACACAACTTATGTTGCAGGGTATGGAGCACTTTGATGAGATCTTGCGAGAGGCAGATGGTATTATTATTTCACGGGGTCATTTAGGGATAGATCTTCCACGAGAGAAGGTAGCCTTTTATATTTGATGCAAACTTTTTTCATATATCCATTTCTTGATGTTTTTATTCCCATAGATAAATGAATATTGTTGTCATTGTAATCTGACTACAAGTCTAGTTGTGTCCCTACATGGAGATATCTTATAAGTTTGTATTTTTACTAAATCCAAACTTAATGTTTCTTTGGAGTATAAGTTAATGACAGTCAGGATTGATGGAATTTTCTAATATGCTCTCTTGGTAAATCTTATTCATTTGGGATTGTCATTTGTTAGTGTCAAGGGAGGCTCCAAATTCTTTACAGTTTCAAAGAATGGATATTTACTTACGTAATAGATGCAGTATAGAAGTGTGAGCAGACAGGCAAATCAAATTGTTTGGAGGACCATCAATAAGTTGTTGATTCCATCTTCTCATTGTCAAACATTTCCGTAGATCAAATAAGTTTGGAATTTGATTTGCAAGCCGGAAGGTAGGAGACAACTTGTAGAAGTATTGCTAGTTTTTTTATTATAGTTCTCTCCAAGCTAAGGCTCCACATGTCAAGTGCTCCTCTTCACAAGGCTGCACACTCTAGAAGACAAGCTCCTAAGCTCGAATTCTCCTTCTCCACATGTGTACCGAGTCCACAAAAACCTAAAAGTGGTGTGCCCTCCAAACAAGATTCCCTCTAGCCAAATGATCAACCTCTTGAAGCAACCTTCCTCCTAGTGCTTAGTGCTCCTCCACAAGATAAATCCACATCCTATGCCAAGGTCTCATCCTCATCAACATGTGTGCCATGTAGAAAATGTAAATTCCACATAAAACAACTTCCAAGTTCCTCCATAAGAATTTCTCCTCCTCTACCACATATCTTGAGTACAAGCATCCACCTATAGTAAGTGTTCCAATTGTCAATCAACCAAAACAATATAGGATTCAACAAAGGGCCATGGTTTCACCATGTACCCCACATCACATGAAGTGTGTTGAATTTCCTGTTAAACCCATAACACGACTAACAATCGAAATAAACTATATTTATTAATTATTAGCACAATTAGGTTTTCAACGAAAATATAAGTGGAAGAACAACAAAGAAACCAAACACATTTGCACACGAGATTCAGGTAAAAACCCCTAGAAAAACCCTTGAGGGAAAACCGATTTTGAGTTTTATTTTATTAAATAAAATCTCGAGTTCTTGTCCTTGGATAATGGCCCATTAGAGGAATTACAATGTTGCAGTTGATAGCCTATCCCACCTAGCTGCTATCTCCCTCGTTGCCCCCTACACCCTTTCCTCAGGCCTGCCCACTTAGACACAAGTACACGATCAAGACTCCCTCTTGCCCCTATGCATTCATTATATGCCTATCACCCTCCTTAGATATGCTTTTATAATCCCCTAATGACTAAAACCCTATCTCCAAAGTGATCAAGGATCAATATCTGATGTTGATCTCTTGAGATCAACGACTGTGACTTAATCTCTCGTTGATATATCATCAAAACTGATAGAGGGATATGTAAGAGTGTACAATGAGAACCTTGACAAACATAACCGCTAATGCCTGCAGCACCGCCTAGAGGATGGAAAAATCATGTTTCTTTTTCCAAATATGTAAAACGAGTATATTACAGTTTAATGAATACATTTTCATATTATTATATATGGTTTTATACTTTATCAAAAAATTCGCCAATTCTTTACAAGGTTTTATAATTTAGTGAAATATTCGCAAGATTTTACAAGAGTTTATAGTTCAGTGAAATATTCGCCAAATTTTTACAAAATTATATAATTGAATAAAAGATTCGTCAAAAAATTATATATACATATTATATTATTGATAAAATAGCCTTCAGTTTTTCCTATGTATCATGGGGATTCACCCATTTATTATACATATAAATTTAGGGGCGGTTCTTAAAATCACCCCTCTTTTGCACCCTTCCATAAGATCCTCTACACCTATTAGAAACAAATCATCCACATATAAAACCAATATGAGTGGATCTGCCCCAAGAAGTATGAAGTACCAGTTAGGATCTACCTCACTCTTGGTAAATCCCATACTCTACAAGTATTCGTCAATCCTGGAATACCATGCCCTTAGTGCTTGTTTGAGTCTATACAAGGCTTTATTAAGCCTACACACATGAGACTCCCTCTGATGTAGGAACATCGTATAAAGCCCAAGTGTGTGCCTAAAACCAAGGGGACAGTTGGATGCGCAGATGCAATTAAATACGTTTTTGTGAAAACGTTGCGAATTTCAAAATCTGAAACATTAATGTAATGGACAAGAGGAAAGTGCAGTTGCATTTATATTTGAAGATCCAAATTGATTTTGGAGCATATGTTCCTATCCGCGGATGTAATAGGAATTTAAGTCTGTTTAATGCAAGTAGGTAGATTTAGTTTGATAGATTATACAGTTTCGAGTTGTAGGAGGGAAAACGAATGATAGACACCCTCAACTCTTGTATCATCGTAACATATTTTGAGAATTCATAAGTTGTAGAGCTGCACAAAGGAGAACAGATAATTTTATGCATTCTAGCTGTTATTATTTTCCATGTATAGGAGCACTGGAATTAGTAGAAAAAAGCTTTGATTCTAATCTATGTGTTTGTATGGTTGTTGGAATCACCTTTTGAATGGTATGTTGCAGGCTAGTTTATATTCTCTATGTGCATTTTATTTTCGTTAAATCTGTGTGTGTATGCTCTAGAATTCTATGTTGAATGTTTGAATTCTGGATAAGGGGAGAATGAGTTTCAATTGTTTCTCTTTCTGAGAACTCCTGCAAAGAGTGCAGTGGAGGGTCTGCAAGGAGTGCATAGACCAAGCTATGAGTTTCATCTCAAAACTCTCAGAGGAAATTCAAATCGTGTTTTTACAAGCCGGAGTGCAAGGTTAGCTCAGAGCCGTGCAAGGTGTGCGCAGGCTGGGCGAGGTCTAGGATTTTACTAGCTCAAGAGGGAGATTGAGAGATTTTTGTTGCAAGAGGTGCACAGAGTCGAAGGTCCAAATAACTAGAGGTTATTTGAATTTGCCGCAAGGAGTGCATGCAAAAGGAAAACCCTTTTGGAAGCTCTGAGTTGCAAGTGTAAGCTCAAAAGGGATAGAACCTTTGAGGAGTTCAAAAGGGAGATGGAGGTTGGAATCATCTTGCAGAAGTTAAGTTCAGGAGGGAGGATGGCACGTCATTTGGAAAGAAGTCCTCGTGGAGTTGAAAACGAACAGTGGAATCACTTCAAGGGGAAGTGTCGAAGTTCCGTGGACCATTGGATCTGATAGACCAGTGGAGGGATTAAGACTGAGAGTGGTTCAACACCCCTAATCTTGGGAGGAGTAGTGATCATTAGATCCAGATCAACGAGGACCATTGATCTCGTATGTGAATTCGCCATATTGGGGATCGGGAGGTGGAGTAGTTCAAGGTTGGACTCAATCATTTCGAACTCCTGGGTTGCGAAATCTCGATACAACCAAGACTGTTGGATCGAGGGAGGCACACAGTCGATCTTGTCGAAGGCACAATTTCAGAGTCAGGGATTTGTAGAGGGAGAGGAACGATTGTTCATTGTTCTCTCAAGTTGCGAAAGCTGAAGACTCGTGCGAATAGGTGGCAAAGACCCACTCTGTAAGCAGAGTAAACATAGGTGACAGGTAGCGTGTGCCCGACTCTTTGGGTGGAGTCAACCTTCATTGACATATCGCGTTTCGGGGATTTGCAAGGGAAGAGCACAACAGGTTGGTTCTCCAACTCGCGAACTCACGAGTTGCGAAAAGTGCTTGTGTTAAGAATTGACTGTGGTCATATTGGAAAAGGGGCTGAAGAGAGGGGCTTACACCTTATCCCATTCACATTTCGCATTTCAGTCACTTCTGAGAGTTGTGGAATTGCACTCGGATTTGCCCAACCCATGAAACCCGAAATCGTTGGGGTCTTGGACAAGGGGTTTAATTAACCTTTGTCGTGGTTTAGAGAAGATCCTGCGTGGATATCGGCTTGAGGGTAGGGGGTCTACATCAGTTGTGGTATCAAAGCCTGATTTTGTCTGTTTATTGCAGGTAGAGGGAGCCAGAGGAAAAGGAGGAGTCTGATACGCACCAGTTGTGGTATCAGAGCACAGAACAAATTCTTTGCTTTCTGTAGCAGAGAGAAAAGAGGAATTTTAAATCCATGCCACCCAGAAGAAGAGAGAGGGCAATACCTGATCTAGCAGTGGAAAGAGAAATGTGTGAATTACGTGCCAGGCTTGATGCTATGGAGACAGCACAAAGGCGAACAGTTGATGCTAGGGATATCAACGAAGCTAAAAGTGAAAATGAAGTTGGAAACGAAGGAGAAGAAATTTCAATCGAAGATGTTGCAGAAGAACGCTTATTCAGAGTTGTTGCAAGGATAGGTGCTAGGGAAAAAATGGACATTCCAATGTACGAAGGCAACCTAGACGTTGAGGAGCTTCTAGATTGGATTAGGGATCTAGACAAATACTTCGACTATGAGGATGTCGAAGAAGAAAAAAAAGTTAAACATATCGTTACCAGACTTAAAGGGCATGCAGCATTGTGGTGGGATGAAGTGCGGGTCTATAGGCATTGCAAGAGCAAGTAGAGAATCAAAATATGGGACAGAATGGTCACAAAAATGAAGGCCAAATTTATACCCAGGGATTATCAAATCAATCTGTTTCGGACGATGTAGAATTTGAGGCAGAAGGTGATGACAGTGAAAGAATACACCAAAGAGTTATATAGGATAAACATCAGAGCAGGTCATCAGGAGAGAAATGATGAGAAATTTTCTAGATATATGAATGGCCTCCAATATGACATTCAGGATGAGATGAGCATGATGACCATCTAAACCGTAGAAGATTCTTATCATATGGCTCTGAAAGCTGAAGAGAAGCTGAGCTGAAAGCAAGGTCAAAAAGGTCGAGGCAGAAGTCAAACCATAAGCAAGACAATTGGCCAACATAATATTAACGAAGAGGGGAAGAAACCTCAACCTCAATCTAAGAGAGGAGGAAGCTCACAGAGGAGACAGTATGCTGACCGAAACACTTTTCCTCAAGCAAGAGGAAGAGGAAAAGGCAGAGGAAGCGAAGTGAAATGCTTTGTCTATGGGAAAATTGGACATAAGTCTTATGAGTGTCCCAATAGGAAGAAAGATGGTGGTGAAACTCGCATTTTCGAAGATCAAGGATGAAATGTTGAGGTAGAGATGTTGAGGGAAAAAGATCTTTGATGATGCCGAAAGTTCTCTTGAAGCCAAAGAAGGAGGCAGAGAACCCAGCCCAAAGAAATAGTTTGTTTTGGACTGCTTTCAAAACCAATGATAGGGTATGCAAGGTCATAGTGGACAATGGTAGCATAGATAATCTTGTATCTACGAAAATGGTAGAAAAGCTAGAGCTAGAGACTATTGCGCATCCAAGCCCATACAAAGTTTTGTGGCTATAAAAATAACATGAGGTAAATGTCACTAAACAATGTTTAGTTGAATTTAAAATAGGAGGATATAAAGATGAGGTATTATGTGATGTCATTCCCATGGATGTTTGTCATCTATTGTTGGGTAGACCATGGAAATATGACAGAAATGTGGTGCATGATGGAAGAAATAACACCTACACTCTGGAAAAAAATGGTAGGACGCACATGTTGCTTTCTATTAAGGATAAAGAAGTGAAACCAGAGGTGGACAACACCGTACTTCTCATGAGTGGGAAGGAACTTCTTAAGGAAGTTAAAAATAAGGAAGACACATAATTTATTGTGGTTAGGAAGCCCATAATTGTTTTGAACAACACTAGGATAGATGATTTATCGGAAGAAATCCAGGAGTTGCTGGAAGAATTTGTTGATATAGTAGTGGACGAACTAACTTGTTTGTTTCCACCTATCAGGAGTATAAGCCATCATATCGATCTTATACCCGGAGCTAATTTTCTGAACAAAGCAACTTATAGGTTGACACTGCAAGAGAATGAAGAAATTAAGAGACAGGTCCAGAACTTAATGGACAAAGGATTGATTCGGGAAAGCTTGATTCCATGCGTTGTTCCAACAGTGCTCAGCCTAAAGAAGGACGGTGGCTGGAGAATGTGTACAGACTCAAGGGAAATCAACAAAATTACCATCAGGTATAGGTTCCCATTGCCAAGAATGGATGACTTGATGGATTGCTTGAGTGGAGCAAAGCTTTTTTCAAAGATTGAATTGAAGAGCGGATATCATCAGATTAGAATGAGAGAAGGTGATGAATGGAAGACATCATTCAATACGAATGAAGGGTTGTATGAATGGCTTGTCATTCCATTTGGCTTGATGAATGCGCCCAGTACTTTCATGAGGTTAATGAACGAAGTCCTGAAGGATTTCATTGGGAAATTCATCATTTTATATCTTGATGATATATTAATTTTCAGCAAAACTAAAGCAGAGCATTTGAAGCATTTAGTTGCAGTGATGAGAAGGTTACAACAAGAGAAATTTCTTATCAACATGAAGAAATCGTCATTTATGAGGACAAAACTCATTTATTTGGGTTTTTTTATCTCTGCAAATGAATTGAAAATGGATCCGGAAAAGATAAAGGCGATTAATTATTGGCCATCGCCGAAGAGCGTGTTTGAAGTTTGAATCTTCCATCGTTTTCCTAGATTCTACAGGAAATTCATCCGAAACTTCAGTGGAATTAGTGCACCGATGATGGATACAGTGAAGAAAAGACATAAATCTTTTCACTGGACGACGAAAGCAGAGAAGAGCTTCAACCTGCTGAAGAAGAAGATCACTGAGCAACCGATTCTGGTTTTGCCAGATTTCAGCAAGACATTCCAGGTCAGGTGTGACGCAAGTGGATTTTCCATTGGAGCGGTCTTGAGCCAAGACAACAAGTCGATCGCGTATTTCAGAGAAAAAGTGAATGAAGCGAAGATTAAGTACTCCACATATGAAAAAATTCTACGCAGTCATACAAGCGCTGAAGAAATGGAGGCACTATTTCGTTCCCAAAGAGTTTGTTTTGTACAACGATAATCACGCTTTACAATTTGTGACTCGACAGGAGAATTTGAACCAAAAACATGCTAAATGGGTTGAGTTCATGAAGAATTTTACTTTTGTGATTAAGCATATTTCTAGAACTGCTAACAAAGTGGTTGATGATTTGATCAGGAAATATTTGCTATTGCAGGAATTCATAGTCAAGACTTTGGGTTTTGATAACCTCAAAGAAATGTATAGGGATGATCCAAATTTTAAAGAGGCATATGAGGCATTTGAGAATCCAATATGTGAAAGTCGAAGACTCGTGAGAACAGGTGGCAAAGACCCACTCTGTAAGTGGAGTAAACAGAGGTGGCAGGTAGCGTGCGCCCTATGCTTTTGGTGGAGTCAACCTTCGTTGACATATCGCGTTTCGAGGATTCACAAGGGAAGAGTATGAGAGGTTGGCGCTCCAACTCGCTAACTCGCGAGTTGCGAAAGTTTCTTGTGTTAAGACTTAGCTGTGGTCCTATTGGAAAAGGGGTTGAAGAGAGGGGCTTACACCTTATCCCATTCGCATTTCGCGTTTCCGTGATTTCTAAGAGTTGTGGCATTGCACTCGGATTTGCCCAACCCGCGAGACCCAAAATCGTTGGGGTCTTGAACAAGGGGTTTAATTAACCTTTTTCATGGTTTAGAGAAGATCCTATGCAGATCTCGGCCTGAGGGTAGGGGGTCTTCACCACCCTCCCATGTACCTCAAAGACCTGAGGTTTCTCTATATATACTTCCTCCTCAATGATCCCATTGAGAAAAAATTTCTTCACATCCATATGATGAATCCTCCACCTCATAATTGAAGCAATAGAAATAACAACTTGAATAGAATCATACCTGGCAATTAGAGTAAATATCTCCTCGTAGTCCACTCCCTCTTTCTGGGAGAAACCTCTTGCCACGAACCTTGCCTTGAAATTATCGATGCTACCATATGCCACCTGGAACTCACAATTGACTTCCACTTCGGTATCGACAGTATGTCCCAAACATCATTCCTCATAATAGAGGTGGACTCCTCTACCGTGGCATCCTTCCATACCTATTCATATGTTACTTCCTCAAAATTGGAAGGCTCAACATCAATGATGCTACTCATAAGTGCCATATAGTTCAGAAACTTCCTCATAGGCATGTGCTCTCTGAATTCACTCCTAGGAGCCTCACTAGCATCCCTCAATGTCTAGAATGGCCACTTGGGTCTCTTGATAGAATTGGAAGGGGGTAGCTCCTCCTCCCCACCTGAATTCTAACTCCCTAAACTAAAATCTGGTGATTGTTGCTCATCCTTCAGATCCTACTGATCCTCATCCTCTGTCACTATTAATGACTCCTGAGATCTCCTAGATGCTAAGTTCTCCTCGAACTTAACATCTCTTCTCACAACTATCTTCCTCTATGTTGGTATGAATATCATGTAAGCCTTTGAGGTCTCATTGTACCCCACAAATGTACCCTTTTGTCCTGAAGTCTCCAACTTAGCCCTCTTCTCCACAAGCACATAGATGTAAAATAGTGATCCAGATGGATGTCGGTGGCGTCCCACCTATTCCAACTGGCTCATTTTGGTAGTTTGGAAGTTTTTTTTCCTAGTTTTCAGGTCCCTAACTTCTAGGGCTATTTGAGGCCCTAAACAACGTTTTTAGGTCTTGCGATAGTTAGATTGTTTATGAAGTTAGAGTCTGGCGAAAACATGTGTATTCCTTGAATAGACCTTTCCAACGAGCTATCGTGTGCCTAAAACGGAGATCATTTGCAAAAGTTGCGACCCTGGGAAGTTGATGTGCTAGCTTACCCCAACATGGCCCACATGACTTTTGGCGCTTCATCTCCTAGGGTTAGGCTTTTAGATGTATAGGGTTTTGGCATTCATGTTTATTGTAAAAAGGCTTGGAGATCCTCATTGTAACCATCTTCTTGCAAATGAGCGCAACCGTCGCATCTCTTCTCAGAGATAAGTCGCCACCATTGTAGCAAGCTTGTTTTCCATTGCATTTTACAGTTTCAACACATTTTGTTATTGAATAGAAACCAATTTTACTGTATCTATGTTATTGTATCTCTACTATTCTTGTGTCTCTGTGTTAAGAATAATAATAATCTATATTCATTTTCATTCTGGTCATAAAATCTAGATCAACGGTATCAGAGTGGTTTGCTCCTTGGCGTTCTTAATGCATGTCCCCAATGAGGTCAGGGTACAAAGAATTGGGTCTCGAGCTTGTTTCTCTTGAGGACAAAATATCTCGCATGCCCAAGTGACCTCTCATGGCGGGAGAAAAGAAAGACGACGAGACAGGATATCCTTTCAAAATGTTTCTCGAGGAAGCCCTTATGAAACAGAGGAACGAAATGATGGATAGTTTTGAGCAAATCCTTCAGCGACTACCAACATGAGACACATCTTCCTTGAATGGAGGTGTTGCCCCCTTCAAGGTACAAATCAACTTTGATATTCCCATATTTGATGGTCAGATAGATGTAGATGTTATAGAAAAATGGTTGAATATGATAGAAGGGTATTTTTATGTCCATAACTTTTCGAACAAAGGAAAGATTACGTTTGTGCTCCTCAAAGTCATTCCCCATGTCAAAGATTGGCAGGAGACTTTATGTGAGAAAAAGGAAACATATGAACCCTCATTATTTACAGTGGGGGCCACTTGAAAGTCCTTAAGGGATGCTATCAAGGAACAATACTACCCTATCGGAAGTTATGATGACATGTATACAAAATGGACCACACTGCAGCAGGAAAGAGACCAAGCAGTGCCCAAGTTCACAAATATATTCATACCTTGCACACCAAGTTGGGTATCAAAGATTCTGAGTGGTACCTAGTGCTCAAGTATTGCAGTGGTTTGCATAGATACATGTAAGATTGAAAAACTTATCAGAATTCCTAAATATTGTTTAAAATTCAGGAAGTCAAATGGGCATACTGACGTTCAGGTTTCCAATCTGAAAATGTTGAATGAAAAAAAATTGGACAAACAATATAGAAAGGATTTAAGTGTGTGAGTTGTCAAAAACACTAACGCTAGGGCAAGCATTATCCGCCATGCACTAAGCAAATGATTTCTTAGTGCAGGTGGATATGTGCACAATATCTCACATACATGCCATCACTTATGGCCATTGCTACATCGTACAACCATAAGGTATGTCCATGTCCATCATCTGGTCTCCATCGTCATCATCCATTCTCCATCATTCATTCTCACTACACTAACATCTTACGACGATTTGACTACACCAAACGACGTCACCCAAACCGTCATTAGCACTTGATGAGACATGAGCTGCAAACTCGAGGTACAATCATTATTAAATGATGCATCTAATTACTCCTTCCGCACCCATTCCAGAATTTGAAAAACATTAGGTGATTCATTCTGCATTTTCCCTGATGCCATGTTTTGTCAAATGTTCAGATGGTTTATCAGTATTGGAATCTTGAAGGTTGTATTACAGGGGATCCTGAGACTGAGGCAATGAAGCTTCTCTATGGTGAATAGAAATATAGAAGTACACACTTGAGCTTCTGGACAATATCTGCAATATCGGAATGTAAGATTGATTAAATTTATAAAAAAAAATTGTTAAATCACTATATAATCTTTTTTATTATTATACAAAATATATATGCATGATTGTGCATTCAAACTACATCTTTGAACTTTAAATATGTATATTTATTGTTAAAAGTAATATATATATATATATATATATATATATATATATATATATATATATATATATATATATATATATAATGATTAATATGTATTATTGAGAACAAAAATAAAATCAAATACTCCTATTTTAAAGATTATAGTTGTAAAATGAAGACACATTAGTGGTGTGAATGGTTTAAGAAAAACATGGTAAACAAGAATTAATTTTGAGTTAATCACCAAACTACATCTTTAAATTTTAATCACATATATTGTTAAAAGTATTATATATCAAAATAGGTTGTTAAAAAAAGTAATCAAATATTCTAATGCATAAGATTAGAATTGTAAATTGAAGACACATTAGTGGTGTGAAGGGTAAGAAAGACATGGTATATATGAATTAATTCTAATTTAATCACCAAACTAAGTTTTGAATAAAGTTTTATTATTAGGTATCATTGTTTTCTTAATGATTTGGTGAGAAGGGGCATGCTTCTTAATGATTTGGTGAGAAGGGGCATGCTATAAATCATCAATGCAAAAGATAGAAAAATACTAAAAAATTGTTAATGAAGAGTAGGGAGGAAAATAATAAAAGTCACAACCATAGTTTATTACCCATAAAAGATGGGTATTTAATTAACTTTTATGAAGCATGCTTCTCTAAAATAGTTACCTCAACATATTACTACACCACTCGTGACTTATGACAATTTCTACGATGAACAAAATGTATTATGTCATTTATTATATTAGGGGAATATTAGAGGTGATCAATTAACAACAATGCAATGATCTTTACTTCTAGTTGACACCATGTAGTTGATGGGTATGTGTTATATTCTTTTCACGAGTAGTAGTGTATGCGGTGTGTTGTGCGCACAAGGGGGTTTGAGGGGTGATAGCCCCCCATGTGGAGGTTTGTGGGCAGCGCCCCCGATTATTTTTTTTTTCCTCAGGAAACGTGTCTCATTTTTGGGTGGTTTTTCAGTACATGGTTTTTGCCAATGGTTTTCTATTTCTGATTAAGGAATTAGGTTTGTTGACTAATCTAGGTCATTGGTTTAGGGTTTTGGATGCCACTGGATCCTATATGTATATTTTATTGTAAACAATGTAACACTATGAATGAATATAGAATATGTCTATTTTCCCGGTTTTGGTTAGGGGAAAAATCTCTATGTAATGTTTGTATTGGCCATTGTATCTTTTCTATTCTTTTACTGAAAATCTGTTAGCAGTAAATATTTTACAAGGTTAAAATATACATTTGGTATCAAATATTTGTTGGCTTCAGGGGGACGCCTTTGTGGTCAAGAGTTTGGCTCGGGACTATGATAAGCCTTGTTACAGTGGGAGATCTGTGGTATCGATTTTTTCAGGTGAAAAGATAATGGCGAGCAATTCAAAAATGGAGATCGAGAAGTTTAATGGACAAAGTTTTGAGTTGTGGAATCTCAAGATGGAATATCTGTTGGTGGACAGATATCAGTGGATCATGGTAGATCCAGGTACTACACCTACAGGAACTTCAACAGATGACTGAAAAAAGTTGGATCGGAAGGCGAAGAACACAATTCGACTGTCTTTTAGATTCAATATTATTGAATGTGTTAGAGGAAGCTACAACCAAGGATTTATGGGATAAGTTGGGGAAGTTGTATCAATCTAAGTCCCTAGTGAATAAACTATTCTTGAGAAAGAAGTTGTATAACCTAAGGATGAGAGATGGAGACTCGGTGGTAGAGCATTTGAACACCTTCAATATTGTGGTACGTCAGTTAGTATCTGTTGAGATTAAAATTTCAGACGAAGATAAATGTATTAGTTTACTGTGTTCTTTACCAGACTTGTGGGATAGTCTGGTTGTGGCCATAGGTAGTAATACAACTGCCTTGAATTTTGATGAAGTGGTCTCATCGTTGTTGTCGGAGGAGATGAGACAGAAGAATATGCAAGGACAGAGCACAGACACATAATTTGCAAGAGGATGTTCCCAGGAAATAAATAGATCTAAGTTCTCAAGTGGGATATCTAACTCTAAGGGTAGATCTAAATCTCCCGAAAAGTTTGTAAAGTTATGTTGGAGATGTCGAAAATAAGGACACTACAAGAAGCAGTGTAGATCCAAAGTTGAGAAAAAGAACGGATTTGAAGAATCTCCTTCTACAGAAGAAAAGACCTCCAATGAAGAAGGGGATGTGTACTTGGCTTCTTCAAGCACACATGCATATCATGAGACATGGTTGGTTGACTTTGGTGCATCCTTTCATATGACTCCCCACAGGGAGGGGTTCTGCGAATATGAAAGGTATGATGGAGGTAATGTTCTCTTAGGTGATGATTCAACAACCGAAATCATAGGACGAGGAAAAGTCAATTTGAGGCTCATAGATGAAAGAATTAGAACACTTCCCGGTGTTCTGCACATCCCAGGTTTGGCCAGAAATTTGATTTTTGTAAGAAAAATGGACAATGCAGGGGTAAACACAATATTTGAAAAGGAAACCTGCAGGATGGCTCGAGGAGCAATGGTGTTGTTGAAGGTAGTTCAGTTTGGAACTCTGTATAAGTTGCAAGGAAGTACTATTAGTAATGGGTGTAATAGTTCCATTGTTCCTGATATTGGATTTGAAGAAGAAAGAACTCCTATTGTCTCTAGAGAAAAGGTTATGTTGTGGCATCAAAGACTGGGGCATATCGGAGAAAAGGGTCTTAGACCACTACATGCTAAAGGTATGGTTGAAGGTATGTCTAACTTCTCTCTGGATTTTGATTTCTGTGAACATTGTCTATATGGTAAGCATAATCGGGTAAGATTCCCCTCTGGTGCAACGAGGGCGGAATGAATTTTACAACTAGTTCACAGTGATGTTTTTGGACCTATTTCGGTCCCATCATTGGGAAAATATGTGTATTATGTCTCATTTATAGATGAATTCTCGAGGAATACTTGGATATATTTCCTTAGGATGAAATCTGAAGTCTTTGATAGGTTTAAAGATTTTAAGGCTCTTGTTGAGAATCAAACAGAGAAAAAATTAAGGTTTCGAGGACAGATAATGGCGGAGATTTCTACAGGAATAAATTTGAAGAATTCTGTAAGAAGTGCAGTATAGAAAGGAAGAATACTACTCCATATACACCTCAATAGAATGGAGTTTCATAAAGGATGAACATGACATTGATGGAAAAAGAAAGGTGCATGCTTAGTGGTGCCGGGTTATGGCAAGAATTCTGGGAAGAGGCAGTGGGTACTTCATGTTACCTGGTCAACAAATCACCCTCATCAACATTGGATGAAAAGACTCCACAAGAGGTATGGACTGGTAAGGAACCTTCTCTCACACATCTCAAGGTATTTGGTTGTGATGCATATGTTCATGTTCCAAAGGAAAACAAGAGTAAGCTAGATATGAAGGATGAAAAGTGTATCTTTATTGGATATAAAGATGGTCTCAAAGGTTATAATCTTTGGAACCCAGAAACTAGGAAGGTAGTGTATAGCCGAGATGTGGTATTTATAGAAATGAAGGATGTTAAACAGGAAGTCCTACCAAGTAAGGAAGAACTAGAGAAAATAGAGTTTGATTTAAAGGATGATGAGCTAGACTCTACAAAAGAACATGACTCAGAAGAAGAAGATCCTCATACTCCAGTATTGAGGAGATCAATTCAAGAAAGAAGGATACCGGAAAGGTATACTCCATCTGATTTCCGTTCAAATTTTACTTTGTCTATTACTGAGGATGCTCCTAGAATTGTCAGAGAGGCAGTGGATTCAGAGGATGGGAATCTCTGGAAAAGGGCCATGGACCATTTCTACACTCAACACTAGTCAACCAAAACACCTATTTTTTAACAATAACATTCAATAAGATATCATTCACATATAATATAAGAACACCAATGGGTGATCAAAGTGGAATTCACCACACATAATACTATATCATACAATGGTAACCATTTGATTTAATATTTCACCATTAAAGTTAAAGGCATCGACTTGTAGTTAATATTGGGCGTAGTTCCATAGGTCACAGTTCCACAGGTCATAGTTCCAAAGGTCATAGTTCCATAGGGTGTAGCTCCAAAGGTCATAGTTTCAGAGGGCGTAGTTCTAGAGCTCATAGTTCCAGAGGGCATAGTTCCATAGGTCATAGTTCCACAGGTCACAGTTCCACAAGACATAGTTCCAAAGGTTATAGTTCCAGAGGGCATAGTTCTAGAGGTCATAGTTCCATAGGGAGTAGCTCTAGAGGTCACAATTCCATAGGTCATAGTTCCACGGGTCACAGTTCCAGAGGGCGTAGTTCTTGAGGTCATAGTTCTAGAGGGTTGAGTTCCACAAGTCATATTTCTAGAGGTGAAACATATGCCTCATCTTCAGGAGCATCCTCATACACAACCATAAAAATATTATTTTCCTTACACTTGTGTCTTGAAAAATATTTTTAATCATAGTTATAGCAAATACCCTTGAGTTGGCATTCAACCATTTCTGCCTAGGCTAATTTATTGATCTTGAGGGGAGTGGTAGGAGAGGTGGGATTGGTGGGTTTATGACGAGGAATAAAGGGGGGTTTTTTGGTTTGGGAGGAGACAATGTGTTGTACTTCCTTGGCTCATTTAGTATATTCCAAACAAGTCTGGGGGCAAGCCATTAGGACATGGGAACAAATTTCATCCTTTAGGCCACTGATAAAGCATTCTCGAAAGAATGAATTTAACATGCCCTCAATTTTGAAATCCAATTGCTCAAAGGCGACTATAAAGTCTTCCACTGTGCCAAACTATTTCAACTTGGTGAGATGACCTAAATGGTGGGGGTATGGTGTCAAACTAGAAACTGGTGGGGGATATCATTGAGGTACCTGATCACGAAAAAGATTCGTTTAGGCCCTCAAAATGGCCCGAGAAGTTTAGGAATTGAAAATATGCTAAAAATAGTAAATTTCCATAAGACTATTTTGAGCTAGTTCGAATAGGGGGGTGGCCACCGATATCCACTTGGATTAGGTGGGGCTGCACAGAAAAAAGGTTATAATGGAGGGTATCACACCAGATAAAGAAAATAGAGGAATTTGTTGGAAAATTGTTTGTCAATGATGTCAACCCTAGAATAAGTCTAGAAGCCTATATAAGTGATGGGTATTTTAAGAACTCTCCAAAGTGGTCCCCTTATGGTGTAGATTTAAGCATGGACCTCACGGGAAGATGCTTCGAATAAGTCTACAAGAATCCCTAGAAATATGGTTAAATGGTTAGGAAGTCCTGGAGGTGTGTTCATGAAGCCCAAAGTTGATTGAAGAAAAAGAGTATGAAGGACATTACAAATGCATGCAAAACATCCATTGATTAATAGTCACCATCAAGTTGTCTCCAACGGTAGGTGGCATGCCATGTGGTTCCTCAAGGTTGAGGAGTTATTCCCTATTAAATATGAAGTCTCAAAGTATGGTCAAGAAGCCCTAGATATAAGGTCAAGAAGTTATAAGTTTTCCCTAAAGTCAAGTAAAGGAGAAAAATGTGTTGCAAAGAAGAAGTTACATGTTGAATCAAGGTCAATTAAAGAAGGTACTTGGAAGGGTATAAATACTGGTATATATACTGATATATATACTGAGTATATATACCAATATATATACTGAGTATATATAACGGTATATATATCGAGTATATACCGATATATATATCGAGTATATACTGATATATATACTGACACATATACCTAGTATATGCCAATATATATATTAGGTATATGTGTCGGTATATATACTCGGTATATATACCAATATATATACTCAATATATATACCGATATATATACTCGTATTATATTCACAGAGGCAGTGATAGAATCCATTAAAGGGAAATGATTCTATGTGTTTGAAGAACAATTCACATACATAAAGATTTTTGGTTTCTAGGGGAATTCACATACATAAGTACCCACATTTGAACTCACCTCAGTATGTGAATCTTCCTGAATTGGTTGTTTCTTTCTCTTGGGTGAAATTTTGCTTTAGATGGTTGTCACCTTTCCTTCGACAGGAGATTATTTGTTGTCGTCTCCCCCTTGCAAAGCTTCTTGCACCCTACTAAATACTGTGGGGTAATTGATGGATAACATGTGGGCCACAAAACTTCCTTCTAGGTCAAAGCCTCCAATTACCTCCACTTCTTTCTTAACAAGGATTCGAAGAATCCAACCATTTCAATGAGCTCTTGATGAGAATACCAGAAATTTTGAGTTGCATAGTGATAAATTGCCTCTTTCTTTTATTGTTGAAGAATAGGGACCATGTCTTGCATTGTCTACATAGCTCATGCACCAAAACTCGCTCACACATGGATCAGGGAAGAAGCAGTAAAGCCTTATGTATGTGAATTATTCTTCAAACACATAGAATCCTTTCCCTTTAAGGGATTCCATCACTGCCTCTGTGACCTTGGCAGGCTCGGTTCCTATGAGCATATTTCTGCATTAGTATTTAAAGGATTAGTATATATAAAGGATCGATATATATACCAGTATATATACTTAGTATATATATCGATATATATACTGATTACATATATCGGTATATATACTTAGTATATATACTGACACATATACCTAGTATATATATTGACATATACTAGGTATATGTGTCGGTATATATATACTCAGTATATAATATATATACCAGTATATACACTAGGTACATATGTGTCAGTATATATACTGGTATATATACTCAGTATATATACCGATATCAATATATATACTCAGTATATATACCGATATATATTAGCAACATATATATATCGGTATATATACTAGGTATATATAATGGTATATATACTGAGCATATATCCTGATATATATATGTCGGTAATATATAACCGTATATATATTGAGTATATATAGCGGTATATATACTAGGTATATGTGTCAGTATATATATATATATATATATATACTGAGTATATATACCAATATATATACTCAATATATATACCAGCATATATATTCAATATATATACTAGTATATATAGTAGTATATATACTCAGTATATATACCGACACATATACCTAGTCTATGTCCATATATATACTGGGTATATGTGTCGATATATATACTCAATATATATACAATTATATATACTCAATATATATACCAGTATATATCCTCATTATATATACCTGTATATATACTAATCCTTTATCCTTTATACTTGGCAGACTTGGTTCCTATGAGTATACTTCTGCATTGGTATAAAGTATTAGTATATATACTGGTATATATACTCAATATATATATATATATACGGAGTATAGATACCGACACATATAACTAGTATAGATATCGACATATACTAAGTATATGTGTTGGTATATATACTCAGTATATATACCAGTATATATACTCAATACATATATCGGTATATATACTAGGTATATATGTTGGTATATATACTAGGTATATATGTCGGTATATATACTAGGTATATATGTCAATATATATACTAGTATATATACTGAGTATATATACCGACACATATACCTAGTATATGTCAATATATCTACTAGGTATATGTGTCGGTATATATAGTCAATATGTGAATTGTTCTTCAAACACACAAAATCCTTTCCTTTTAAGGGATTCCATGACTCCCTCTCTGAACTTGGCTGGCTCGGTTCCTATGAGCATACTTCTGCATTAGTATAAAGGATTAGTATATATACTTAGTATATATACCGGTATATATATTGATTATATATATCGATATATATATATATACTGACACATATACCTAGTATATATATTGACATATACTAGGTATATGTGTCAGTATATATACTCAGTATATATATTGGTATATATACTTAGTATATATATATATATATATACCAGTATATATACTTAATATATATACTAGGTATATATGTCAGTATATATATACAAGTATATATACCGACATATATGCCTAGTATATTTAATGATATATATATTGAGTATATATACCGATATATATACTGAGTATATATACCGATACATACACCTAGTATATGTCAGTATATTCTATACTAGGTATATGTGTTGGTATATATACTCATGGG
>SNQJ01S0044967.1:49548-61035 GCA_010110895.2 Picea sitchensis
GAGACATAAGGTGTGAGAGAGAGAAGGGTAGAGAGGGAGGGAGAGGGAGAGAGTTCATAGTTCTTGGGGTCATAGTTCCATCGGTCATAGTTCCTGGGGTCATAGATCCATAGGTCGTATATCCATAGGTCATAGTTCCACAGGTCGACACCTAAACCTACCAGACTCCATGCTCCATAGGACGCTTTACCCCACCAAGCACCGGGCATGCCACTTGGCATGACACCCAGTACCTTGACCGGACACTAAGATGATATGACAGAATGATATGATTGTTGATGTCATCACGTCCTCTGGCCTCGTATGGGACTCTACATATCTTTGACACCTGGACCAACTACAACACGACACGTGGATTGACGTGGCACTACATGTCAATACATGCATAAGGGATCCTCTCCACTCTGGTGTTGATACATGTCTACTTGTTATTGACTCGGTTGATGTCCTTCTGATGTCATTGACACATGCCCCATACACCATCCCACTCATACATTCGTAAGGGAAATGGTTCAGAACCCAATCACGAAACCTTGCTCAATCGATCACCGAGGAACTAATGGGGGAAGGGAAGGAAAGATGTCTTTAGGAACTCTGGTGGTCAAGAGGTCCAGTTACCTAATGCAACAAACTCCTTCCTGATCTTACTAAGAAATATCAAAGGGTGATATTTCTCGACCCTCTAATCCAATGACTGACATTTAAAGCGTGTATTCAAAGGTTTAAGCTAGATAGGGGCCCATGCTAGAGCCACGTAAATCTTATGTGATTGATTGTTGATGTCGATCATGGGATCACCATCTTCTTCTCATCACCTAAGATGAAAAATATATAGAGTTCAATCTAAATTACACAAGAACCTACAAATATTTAGACTCCTTGATTAAACAAAAAAAAATGCATTAAATCCATTACAACCAATCATTGTGAAATACAATGTGCAAGACAACAATAGAATATGTATTGAAATAAATGTTTGGATTGTGAATTACTTCATATAAAACATCAAAAGAAAAGTTATCAATTCAAACATATGAACATTTGGAATGGAAGCCAAATAGCATTTCAAGGTTGTGCCATGATATGAGAAGGGTAAGGGTTTACTTATTGATTTTCGTTTCCATAAATCCAAAAATTGTGTTATGACATATAATTAAAAAAACAAATAATAAACAAGAACTCAAAATTTTTCATTATTTTTAAGCACCTTTAGTAGAGAAATATTAGCATGTATATCAAAGTGACTTGTGTACTTATGCTTTCATTTTTGGTAATTTCATAAATAGTTATAAACAAATAGGACCAATTGATTATTTTTTCCAATATGTTACGCAATGACATGCATAGACTTGCACATAAAGTTCATTCCTAATATTTTGAAGTCGATTAGTGTTTTGGGGACATCCATGCCTCATAACATTATTTCTTCTTTACCTCATAATATTTACTCAAACATTCTTTCTTCTTTACCTCATAATATTTACTCAAACATTCTATGTTCTTTCATACTCCATAACAAATTTACATTCCCTGCATCTACTATGAAAAATAATTAAATATAACTATTAATTAATTCTAACAACATCTAGTTGAAAATCTTTTAAACTTTATACTTTGTATTAATATTACTATTTCACAAAGGAAAAATATCAAAAGTTTCTTATGAATATTCCAATGGCTCTAAAGGATACATTCATGTGATTTTTCCACTTCAAATGTGAAAAGGAAAAATGGATAACAAGCCCAATTCTACCTTTGATTATAGCCCTCTTCACCTAGTAGTAGTTGAAGATCTTGGTTTTTTGCTTCAAGTTCTGAATGACATGAAGCTTATCTATACTTGTAACAAATAAAACTTTTGCATTCTCTATTATTACTTGTAAATATTCATTGAATATTAACCCTTTACATTTGCCTTCACATTGAAATGACTAAAGAAAATAGTTGATAACCAAGGATGGTGATTTTCTTATGCAGGGGACACACACAATAGAGCTTGTTCTTCCATCAATAACATACTCCTTTGACAAGTACATAATCTCCTTCATTCAATTTGAGATAGATATTGATAATCCATTTCAAAATACCTCACATACTTGGATTGTTAAAACTATTTTATGTAGAAATTTCTTGGGATCCTATCCCTAAGAACTCAAATTAGCATTCTTAAAGTCAACATCAAGGTGAATTTGAAACAAATATCCCAACTTCATAACATATCTAATTACAAAACCAACTTGAGCTCTCCAATTCTTATGTCAAATTTCTTGCTCTCCAAGTTATGATGTCATATCGATGTAATGATAAAATGTATCTTAATATACAATGTATATAAATCAATGTCTTTTAGAAATAAGAATGAACTATGATATGGACAATGGTTAAAGTGGTATAAGACAAAAACATAATTTTTCAAAACTTCATCCAAATGCTTCTGTCACGTCACTATATCCAATCCCCCGGTACTCCTAAAAACCACAAATAAACAAATGTATTATGAGTAATATTTCATAACTCAATTTTTTTTTTTAAATACATGATAAAATAATATATTCTTCATGTCAATTATCATATGACTACTTTTTGGAAACTTGAATGTTAAATTTACCTTTCATCAAGCCTCATATGTTCAAATATGGAAGTAATGGAACTGTTGGCATGCATGTACTAATTTCTTGGATCACTAAATCATTTAGTTCAACTTACAACATAAACCATTAAAATGAAATAAGGTTAGTGTTCATTGTAAGGCACGATGCACTAAATATTTAATTGGACAAACTTTAACTAAACTATATAAATAATTTTACAACTCTCTTTTGTCGAAATAATTTAAAAAATGTACATGTGTTACCCTCAATAATATCATCAAAAAATAATTGATTTCGATAATGTCGAACATGATGAGGTTCATTCTGATATGTGGATCCCTCAACTATAACTACACTCATACAACATTCCTAAAATGAGTTTGAGGCTAATAATATAATTCATATAATGTAATACAAATTAAAATCTCTAACTAAAATACCTATATTGTCTAGAACGTAATGTTGCACATGATTAAAGGTTCGTTGCACATTCCTATGATCTTTCGAAGAAATTAGTTCCATTTGATTGTCCATTTTATTCCTTGACTTTATGTGAACCCATCCAACACTTTGAAATTGTGGTTTATCCTTAATTGAATGTCTCTGATGATGATGCTGTATCTTTTTACTTTATGGGATCAAAAAACTGTGTGGTCTCTTAGTCGTGATTTTAGATGGAGACATGACACTGACAATTTTTTTTTATCTCTGCTTCTAAAGTGAAAAACAATTTTTCAATTGCTTCAGCATGGTCCACATTTGTAGGCAAATTGTTCAACATATTCCTCGCTCTTTTATTGCTTGATGCATGTAAAAATTGCAATTTATCAACCTCGGAGATTGGATTGTTCAATGTTGATGTGTCGGGATCAGCATGATCTGATAAAATATTTACATGGTTAAGGTTTTCTTGGTCTTCTGGTAGTAGACTCATTGTCGTTGTTTGATTTAAATCAACTAAAAATGCAGGTCTGTAATAATCAGACTTGAAACATTTGGTAATGTATTAATGTCTAAATCATGTTCACTAGCCCACATTTGAACTTTGAAGACATGCTTACAAACATTTCCATTCAACGCCCAATCACAACTACAAAAATTAAACTTAGACCCTGTATATATGAAATTATACCAGTTATCGTGAGTATCCTTATTTTGACTACAAACTAGAAATTCATTCATAATTTTTGGGTCATGCAAACAATCTTCATCTGGTATCTGGATTGCTCTAGCCTTTGAGTGAGTCTCTTGTTTCTCACACTTGGTAGATAATATAGTTCAACTTTTTTCAATAAGATGAACAACAATAAATCCACCCGTTTGTGGCATGAATTGTTATCCTCTTATAGGTACCTATATTTTAGATACCTATAGTAGGATTCAATTGCATTATTGGTGTCTTGATTGGAATGCGGAAATTTCCTATAAGATTTTTCCCACATATCTGGAAAACAATTATCAACTAAAAAAAAATGTCTAAAAACATGCAAGTATGGAATAATAGTTACGATTCAATGTTACATAACACTTACATATTTTGTCATTAGATAGCCAAGTGGTGTCAAAATGTTTTAGAAACTTTTCCTCTTCACTAAATTCATGAAATATTCTCGCGACGACTTTTCATACAGACTCATCATTTTGGCAACTATGCATGATTTCTCCTGAAGAACGAAGAACACAAAATTTGTTTTCTTTGAGTTTCACTTTGCTTCCAACATTTTTTATTCATGCTCGATGGACATGCCATACACATAGTATAATTGAGGAATTGGTTAAACTCCTGAAATAACATTAAATTAGAAGAGAGTAAATTATGTGAATGCAACATGTTTTTTTCATGTTTATTTTGAAATAAAAAAAATGTCAAACCTTAATGCTTGAATCTCAACAGTAGCATCATCTGTGATAAATTCTCATACATGCCAATCTGAGCGTTCTTTCATTCCCACATCAAATAAAGCTGACAACCATTTACAAATATCATATGTAGAATTACGTGATGAAATCACCCAAGCCACTGGAACACCATTACAATGTTTGTAGAATACCATTAACGTATAAAGTTGATACTACATTCAAAAAACATAAGTGCTAATATAGTATTCAACACATAAATATTGATTATACGCACCCCATACATATTGGTACTAAATGTGGAATCCATAAACATAGCATTGTTGTGTAAATACTTTACCATCATGGAACACATCTAATGGGTTTGTATGCCTGTAATGAATGGTATGTTTTGCACAATATCTTACTTTTGATAGAAAAAAAAAACTATCTGGAAATAATTATACCAACATTCGACACTTGTTGGATCACTCTCATCCTTCATATATTATTTCTTTCTAATATTATGGTAAATGTTAGAAATATCCATCCTTGTCATTAAGGAATCCCAAGTTACCCTTGTGAATAACTCACCAAATTGATGTTGCACATTAGAGATGAATTTGTCCCAAACCATTGTGACATTAAAACCATCTTCAATCATCTTTTCTACACTAGCACATATATCAAAGGACAAATGTGGTGCATATTTTAATGTTTGAGGCCTACCCACTGCATTCTTTCCGTGACACATGCCACCAGATTGATCAATATGCCTACACTCACTATATGCTAGAATAACATCATTTGGGCGCATATAAAGTCGATGCATGATGAAATGACATCTACAACCGACTTTAATGCTTTGGCATGGATTGCGTTTCATTTTTGTTGATCCATGTGGATTCAATGTAATATCACCACCTAATATTTTACATGTCAACTCCAGACCATATGCACACCAATAACTAAATTAGAACAATGATAAAAAATTAGGAAACATGTCAACACAAGTTTTTCATAATAAACTTGAATCAGAACTTCATAATTATATTAAACAAATAAAGACTCACATGGCATATTCCAGACATGTGTTAATGCGAGCACATACAGTCTCCTCCACTTCTTTAGATCGATTTGTATTAACAAAAAATTGAGTGGGATATTCTTCATCTGATTGTTCCCCATTTATAAAATCTTCAAGCCGAATATATGGAATAATATCAACTTGATCCCCTCCAATTTGGGTCCATGTTAGATCTTTAGCTAAAAAATATATCATATCTTCTGGGTCTTGTGTGTCCAATTCCATAATGTCTTCCCACTTTCCCATCTATAGAATACCTATACAAATTTAATTTTTTGGAGATCAACACTTGTGACATTAAGTTGTTATAAATATTTGTCAGTGATATATAATACTAATTGTTACTTTACAATCCATTTTATGTGATTTAATGTTCTATAATATAAATGGCATAACATTATACTATATCCATGGATGGTAGTATAAGGTGACCCTAAAAGGGTGAGACTGGCGTGAATGAAGTTGGATTAGGTCCCCCTGGGCGATAACACATTGTTATGGGATGTTGATGTTTGAACATATGTTCAAATAGTTTGAAGGGATGTTCAGAGATGCCAAGTATGGAAAATTGGGTGTAGGTACAATCATGGTATGTGATGGTTGAGAAGTAGTTATGTGTGATGAAGTTTGATCTCCTCCTCATTGTGAAGAAGGACTAATGGGTAGGTTGTTTGGGATGTTAGCGCAAAACAACGTAGAACCTAGCAAGGTTGATCCTAAAACAATTGCACTCACCAGTGTATGGGATGACTGAGATGATGTATCAGCCAAGTTGGGGATACCTTCCAATATTGGGGGTAGATTCAACAAGCATCTAGAACAACGGGGCTTTTGTGGTTCCCCTATGATGTTGGACTAGATATAAATATGTATGTGAGTTTCAATGAGTGAAATAAATGAACAAGTGCTTTATGTATTTTTGGACCAACTCAACAATGTTACTCAAAGATGGATGTAATCAATAGTGGATATCATACATAAAGAACTAATCAATCATTAATGTAGGGTAGTGAGGTTTATCCGTGTGGGGAAATAAAAAATAAATTTTCACGTGTCCTAAAATATGTATCATCCAACTTCCTCTCAATAACATAGGAAAGCACTCAATAGTGGGGCATGAATCCCACTTGAGAGGAGCTGGTGAAGGTATAGACAATTAGTTATAATGGGGGTGAAGGGGCATATCCCAAAGTCTTGGCGATATTTCCCAAAACCATTCAAAATCGATTGAGGTGTGATTCGACCTACAAAACATACCCGTGTAGAAAAACCGAGATTTGGCAACTAAGTTACCTCGATCAAAGAGCGAAATTTAGATTTTGGCTAAGAAATGAATCATTGTATAGATGCTTTCCAAGAGTTGAGTGACTCAATGAGGCATGCAGGCATGGGACATCGACCTTCGACCCTTCACGGTTATCCCCTTTACTTATGGTGTAAAAATGCTTGATTTAGAGGATTTTTGGTTTCCTATTTCACAACTTCTAAGTTTCAATGAGAGATGATAGCAGGGGTTGTTTGGATACTATCAAAGATTTAGCTTAGACTACAAATTTTTCAATAATTCATATATATATATATATATATATATATATATATATATATATATATATATATATATATATATATATATATATATATATATATATATATATATATATATATATATATATATATATATATATATATATATATATATATATATATATATATATATACTTTCTCTTTATATCTCTATATATATATATATATATATATATGAAAGCGCTATTTACATCTTTATTCATTAGTATATAGCATTTATCATATATATCTCATAAAAAAATTCCAGTATATTTCAATACATTCAAACTTATGATCAAATAACATTTTTCATATATTTCGCATGGAAAAATATTTCAATATATCTCAATACATTCAATCTTATGATCAAATAACAATTTTCATGTATGTATGCAGAAACAACCTATTACAATTTATTTCAATTACCTTGAAGTTCATAATTTTTTTTTTATAGAATTTTAGGAGATTGGGTTGGTAGCTTAATTTAAGAGTACTTCAAGTTGTTACTCCAACATTATCATACCAAAGTACATGTAAGTTTTGTGGTTTTCTTAAATGTTTAAGTATCATAGTTGGATTTTAACATGACAATATGGTGTGAATATGAGATTGTATATTTATCACACTAATTATGATATTTTCACAAACATATTATTGTCTACTATGGAGGTTGGACACATTATACATTGGTTCTTAAAACACTTAAGGCCCTATTCTCTACCTCAAGCTAGAGAATTCAATAAGGGAATATACTATAAGTTAGTGATAAAAATAATGTGCCAATTGAGAATAAATTTGATGAGATTAAGTGTGAGTGTGACAATTATGTTCTATATATATGCATCTATACATTACATCCCAAAGAGGAGGATGTAAGTATAATATAGTACATATATTAACATCATAACCAATCAACTATTATACTAGTAGTAGACATACTTGTTTGTGCTTACATCTATCGATATAAGGGTCATGGTATGTTGAGACTTTTTTAAGTTATTGCAACTAGCACTTACAATCAATGTGGGATAACAAATCAAAGTAGAGAATTTTATGGTTGTATTAGAGAATTCCAAAATGACACAGAGACAAAGGAATTATCTTATTTTTTATGGGAAAATGAATTTTTTATCATCAAACTATTTTTACAACAAAGTGATAAAATGATTACAAAAGATTATCAATTTTAGTTTATGTCCATCCATCTAGATTTTGTAATTGAATTTTCCCCACGCCCACGATAATTTCAATTACCTTGGGCGTGGGGAAAATTCTCACATCACTACCCATCTCTTCATTGTGATACAATTTGTAGACCAATTAAATTTGTTAAATCTAAATTTTATCCCTTCTGAGCAACAAATATTATTGTGGGAGATTGCTTTATTCTAGGGAAAGGTTTTTCTTTTTCTTCTAATATTAAAGTAGGTAGTGTAATTGAAATTTTATCCCTTGCAAGTTTATCTCTCCTTTGAAATATTGCATGAATTGCAAGAAATTATTCCCAAGAAAAGTTTGTAATCTAAGTTTGTCATACGTATAATAGGTACTAAGAAAGGTTTTCTAGGAGGCAAGAGTTGAATCTTACCATTATAAAATATGGCCAATAACTTGTTGAATGCAAAATAGAAGTGGATATTTTACTTGGAAGTTCAATCAAATTCATTCATAATTTATATCAAAAACTATAAAAATTCCAGCGATACATTGCACTTCAAGAAATTTAAGTTCAATGTGAGAATTTAAGTTCCGATGCATTTTAAGATCACAGAAAAATAGAATTTATTGCTTATATGAGTGTGTGGAAACTTTGGTGACACGTGGTTAATACAAATAAAATTGCAGGTTCAAAAAAATTTAACCGTCATCTAAATTTCATTTGACAGAGAAGGATGAAGTGAAATTCTAAGCCTCCTAAAAACCTTTATCCTTTGTCATCTAAATTTCATTTGACAAGGAAGGGTAAAGTGAAATTCCATGCCTCCTAAAAACCTTTATCCTTTATAATATAAATTCATTTAACATAGGAATTGACCACTAGGGTCCTCTAGTTCTTACCAATACCCATTTTTCTGACTGATCGTGTCCTTTCTTTTGCAGAAACTAGGAGCAAATAAAGTATTTTATAGTTACCCTAGCATTAAAAAGAACATATCTTTGAAGTGGGTTTGTTGGAGAGTAGAAAATTGGGGACAAATGATGTGGGAAATCGAGACTGACTTTTCGAACCTTCCAAATAAATCACTTAGAAAATATTATCGCTCCTTATTAATTGAGGGAGGACGCTTCTCCCCAATAATCACTCACTCACTTGCCTAACTATGGGGAGATATGTAGCTGGCTCTATGGGCTCACCCGCAACCCATGCCCTATACTGTTGATGTTGCATTGTTTGCCACCTCAAATAATATAGTGGCACCATTCTCTAATTCCGAAGTAGGTAAGCTCAAGTGGGAAACAATAACTATTGAGTGTTGGGGTGGGTTTAGGTGGACCAAAGAAAGGTTTCTTTCCCTTATCCCTTTAGGTGGAACAATAACTATGAAATTCTGCTAAATGTTCTTACACCTATAATGATATGCACTGGATCCTGAAAGTTTTGAAAAATTTAAGAATTTAACAAGTAACCTCAAGTCGAATTAAGGCATCCAGAGTTAGAAATATCCATCTTATGAAACAACACTATTTGATTTTAAAAAAATGACATCAATTTCCCCAAGCCAAATAATCACAGGAATTAGAATGAAAAGGAATATGAGATAATCGATCATCTCTGTTCTGTTGGTAAAAGGTCTAAGATAATCTGAATTTCCCGCTTGGTAAGTAATTCTCCGTACTTGGTAAGTAATTCTCGGTGCCAATTCGATCTCTATTGTTGAGCTTCTTCGGTGAGCCAATCTCTACCAACCGATTGGTAGACGGGTTTAATGGAAATGAATAGCATGCAACAATGAAATCGCTGCCAACTAATCCACATCAAGTCCATGGCTGCGGCTGCAGATAAGGCTTGCCAACAATCCATCGTTATCCCCGACATCAGATTTTCCCATAAATTTCAATTTCAAAGATGTGAATCTGCCACCTAACCATCTCGGAAGAAAAGAAATATTTGGTGGAAATTCATTAGCTCTCTCATAGGATTCTAGTCAATCCAAGTCACTGCGTCCCTTCAATCTCTGGTAAGCTGCCCTCAATCTTCTGCGTAATTGATTGCGGTTACTTACAGGAAACAATGGAAAACAATGGATAGCCCGACATGGTGAGCGGATGATGGTGATGGAGGAGAGCGGATGATGATGATGGAGATAGGATGATGGACATGGACATACCCATAATTGGCCATGGACATCTTGTTCTTTAGTGATTTGCTTGTTGTAAATCAAATTAAAAGTTCACAAAACAACATACACTTGTTGGATTATTCAGCTTCGATTAAAGATAATGGATCTTGTTCTCTAGTGATTTGCTTGTTGTAAATCAAATTAAAAGTTCACAAAACAACATACACTTGTTGGATTATTCAACTCGATTAAAGATAATGGAAGCAAATCTAGAACCCAAAATCTCAATCACAATATGTAATACCCCAGGTTGAGCCCCAATTGTAATGTACATATAGTTTGGTGAGTTAGGATGCTTTTGGCCAAAGTGCCTTTGTAAATATGTTTTAAGGTGAGAGTGTCTGTGTTATTATTAGACCGGGGAGTTTGGATTGCTAAAAGTATTGTGTGTGTGGAGGAAGAAAAAGAGCAGAGCACAGAAGCAAAAAGATGCAGAAGCAGAACAAAGCATAGAAGATGAAGAAGGCAGAGGGGACATGGAGTTGTAACAGACCATATCAGAGACAGAGCAAGTAAGTAAAGTTTTATATCTCAGGGTGGTAGGGTGGTGGTAGGGAGGACTGTTGTCCTCAGAGTTTCAAGTGGGTGCTTGAACACAGGGAGTTGTATATTCCATCTGGTTGCAGCGAGAAAAACCATGGTGGTAGGGTGGTGTAAGAGAGAACCATTGTTCTCTGTTATACATGTTGGTGCATGTGTGACTAGAAGTTCATGCTTCCATCTAGTTGGTGTTGGAACACTCAGGGAGTTAGTGCTTCCTTCTAGAGGGTGCTAGAGAAATCAGAGGGTTGGTGCTCTCTACAAGTTGCAGCTTATTAAAGAAGAGGTTGTAGCCTCATTTTGAGTTGGTGCTCAAAGATAGATGACGTACAGAACATAAAAGTTTGCCTATCATTCTAAGAAGAAAAGGTTTTCTCCCTTTATGGGTTTCCTCATGAATATATGCCTCTGTGTATATCATGTGTGTGATTGATGTTTATTATTTATGTTTTTCATGACTCGCATAATCTTGATGATCACTTGGAGAACATTAATAATATTTCAATAGGCATAAAATTGTTTAAGCACA
>SNQJ01S0044968.1:21865-37799 GCA_010110895.2 Picea sitchensis
AGCAGTTATGAAGGAAATGAGAAAGTAAAAGATGCCAAACTTCAAACATATAGATTGAAATTTGAACAACTAAAGATAAATGAGGATGAGACAGTTAGTAAGTATTTTTTAAGATTTGAAGAGTTTGTGAATTCCATGAAGAGTCTTGGTGAGAAGATTGAAGATGCATTTTTAGTTCAGAAGATTTTAAGATCTCTGCTTGATAGATTTAATCCAAAAGTTTATGCAATAGAAGAATTAAATGATATTAAAACTATGTCTATTGATAAACTCCTAGGAACTCTAACTGCATATGAAATGAGAATTAGCAAATATAAATCCATCACTAGAGAAGCATATTTTAAAGCAGACAAGAATATTGATTCAGAATTAGATGATATCGAGGCAAAATTTGTGAGACGATTAAAGAAAGGATCAGGAAAATATCAAGGCAATTTGCCCTTCAAATGTTTTAACTGTGGTAAGATAGGTCATTTTGCATCTAAGTGTCCTCACAAGAAAAAGGACCAGAACTCTGATGATGAAAAGAAATACAAATTTAAGAAATATAGTAAAAAGAAAAGTTTGTGTGCAAACAATGACGACTCCTCGGAAGATATAGATAGTGATTCATCCTGCGAAGACAAAATGAATGATTTTATGCTTATAGCTATGGGAGATCTTGATGATGAACACACATGAGGTGGCATGGATGATGAAGAAGATGTGGTGGATATGGAAGGTGAATTAATCAGTGCTTTGGAAGAAATTGACAGACTCAAATTTAAGAAGAGAAAACAAAAAAAATTGTTGATGCAGTTTAAAATGAATGGTAAAAAATCTGATGAAGACTTTGCCTTGCTAAAAGTGGTGTTAGAAGAGGCAAAGAAAATAGAGGACATTCTGAAACAACAATTAACATAAAAGAAAACGAGATGTGAAGCCTTGGAAGAAGACATAGTAAAAACCAGAAAAGAGATGGAGAAGTTTAAGGCATTGTATCACCAAAATCTGTCAAGTATTAAAGCCTCAGAAGGATTAACCTCCATTCTAAATCAGAAAAGGAATCCAAAGTTGAAAGTTGGCTTGGGTTATGAATAAGAATCAAGTAGTGATCAACCAAGTAACACAGAATCCATCAAGTTTGTCAAATCTACAATCATTGACAACAACCACTCTGTAGAAACAGAGAAAGATAATCAGCCGCCAAGAAAGAATGAAAGAAAAAGTACCAGAACCGAATCAGTAGATCAAAGAAATAACACAAACACATCTTCTGGTCAAAGAAATCATCAGCATGGAAGAAATCGACTCGCTCAAAGAAGACAGCCATTTTCCAGGTACAAAGGATTTTTCTATGGATATTGTTTTTTCTGTTCTAGCTTTGGTCACAAAGCTATAAATTGTTCTTTAAGATTTAGATATGAGCAATCAAGATACTCAATGAATAATTATCTGCCACAACAAATATTGAGACAGACAAGTAACAAACAACCACAGACTACAAATCATGTGATGGCTGGGAAAAAGACGCAGGTTAAGCATAACAACAGTTATGAGCATAACAATCGTTATGATTTGTTATTCAGTGAACCAGAATGTTACACCTGCCATAATTATAAACATAAAGCTGCAAACTATCGTTTAAGGAACTATAAGCCAGATTTGAATCCGACTGCTCATAATTTCAAGGTTTGGAAGAAGAAAGAAGATGACCAATGTGGATTAGTGTTATCAGCCCAAAGACAAAAGAATCCCTGGTATATTGACAGTGGATGTTCCAAACATATGACTGTAGACAAAAGTAAGTTTCTAACTCTAAGTGAAAGAAAATTAGGGAATGTAACTTTTGGAAACAATGCACCAGGAAAAATAAAAGGTAAAGGAATGGTAAGTCTGAGTAATGGCAAAGGGAAAGCTCAAGATGTGTTGTTTGTAGATGGTCTGAAAAGTAATCTGCTTAGTGTCAGTCAAGTTTGTGACCAAGGATGTGAAGTTGTTTTTACTTCTAAAGATTGTAGAATAAAATCTGTGAATTCAGGACAACTGATTGCAAAAGGCATAAGAACAGAAAACAATGTTTATGTGTTAAAAGAAGAAAAAGAAGAATGTCACTTAAGCAAGCATGATGAAAGTTGGCTATGGAATAGGAGACTTGGACACCTAAATTTTGATCTTATAATCAAACTTAGAACCAATGGGGCAGTAAAAGATCTTCCAAAGATATCAAAGCCATATGATTATGTTTGTAAACCTTGCCAAATAGGAAAGTTTACTCGAACACAGTTTAAATCTAAGAACTTTCCCTCTACAGAAAAACCTCTTCAGTTAGTACATATGGATTTATGTGGACCATTAAGTAAGGAAGTTACAGGAAAATAAAACTATTTCATGTTAATTATTGATGATTATTCTACACTAACATGGGTTGCCTTTCTGAAGGAAAAGTCTGAAGCATTCGAAAAATTCAAAGTGTTTAAGGCTCTGACTGAGAATCAAACATGAAAAATATTGAAGGAAGTAAGGTCTGATAGATGAGGAGAGTTTAGTTCATGGAAATTCAAAGAGTTCTGCGATAAACATGGAATCAAAAGAGAGTACACTATTCCAAGGACTCCACGGCAAAATGGAGTAGTTGAGAGGTAGAATAGATTAGTTCAGCAAATGGAAAGATCAATGATGAATGAAAGGAATATTGCTCAGACATATTGGGTAGAAGCAATTCATACAACTATACATACTCTTAACAAATCTCATCTTAGGCCACACAGTGACAAGACTCCTTATGAACTATGGTTTGGAAGACCTGCCTCAATCAAGCATTTTAAAGTCTTTGGGAGTAAGTGTTATATCAAGAATAATGATGAAAATCTTGGTAAATATGATGACAGTGTTGATGAAGGTATCTTCTTAGGCGATGCAACAAATAGTAAAGGATACAGATGCTATAATAAGAGGCTGCATAAATTGGTTGATTGTATCGACATAAAAGTTGATGAAGAAATCATGATACGAAATGTAAGTAGTGTTGAATCAACTATAGAAGATATAGTTGAAGATGAATATGAACAAGTCCAAGGATCAGAAAGAGAAGACTCTGAATCAGATGAAGATACAAATACTCAGGCAGAATCAATTAAGCAGAAAGAAACAAAACCACCTCTCAGAATTGTTAGAAAGAATCATCCTGAAAATCAGATAATTGGAGATATGAATAAAGGAGTTCATACAAGAAGGAAATTGATTAAAGACTCGGAACAATCTCAGATTTCTTTCCTATCTATGATTGAACCTAAAAATTTTGATGAAGCAAGCAAGCATGACGATTGGATTAGAGCTATGAATGAAGAGCTTGATCAGTTTTGAGAAGAACAACACTTGGGAGCTTGTTCCTAGACCTGAAGATAAGAATGTAATAGGCTCCAAATGGGTATTCAAGAATAAAATGAATGAAAAAGGACAAATTGTTAGGAATAAAGCCAGATTGGTCTGTAAACGCTATGCACAAGTTGAAGGACATGATTTTGATGAGACCTTTGCTCCAGTGGCAAGATTGGAAGCCATCAGGATGTTTCTTGCATATTCATGTCATAAGAACTTTAAAGTATATCAGATGGATGCTAAGTCAAGATTTCTCAATGGAGATCTAGAAGAAGAAGTATATATGGAGAAACCTGAAGGATTTTCACTAACAAATAATCCTGGCTATGTCTGCAAGCTTAAGAAGGATTTATATGGACTGAAACAAGCACCATGAGCTTAGTATTATAGATTGGATAAATTTTTACAAGACAAAGGGTTCAAGAAAGGTATTGTTGACAACAATCTATATATTAAGTCTGAAGGTGATGATCTATTAGTTGTTTTGGTTTATGTAGATGGCATTATTTTTTGTTGTACTAATGACTCTTATGTTCAGTGATTTGCTAATTCTATGCAAACAGATTTTGAGATGTCCATGATAGGAGAACTGTCATATTTTCTTTGTTTACAAGTAAATCAAAGTTCTGCAGGAATATTTATCTCTCAAGAAAATATTTGAAAGAGATGTTGAAAAAGTTCCAGATGGAAGATTCCTCTCATGTTAGTACACCTATGGTGGTTGGTTGCAAGCTCAGTAAAGATGATATTTCACCTGATGTTGATCAACGCACATATTTATCAATGATAGGCAGTCTTTTGTACATCACAACATCATGTCCTGATATAATGCACGTTGTTGGAATGGTAGGTCGTTATCAATATGCTCCCAAACAAAGTCATTTAGTAGTTGTCAAAAGGATATTCAAATACTTGAAGGGAACAATGACTTATGGTCTGTGGTATCCTAGAAATCATAATTTTCAGTTAACTGCTTATTTAGATTTTGATTGGGCAAATTGTGTGGATGAGAGAAAGAGCACCAGTGGAGGTGCATCCTTCCTGGGTGACTCGTTAGTAGCATGGCTTAGTAAGAAAATAGGGATCTATTTCTTTATCAACTACAGAGGCATAATACATTGTTGATGCTACTTGTTGCACTCAGTTATTATGGATGATACAAACTCTTGTAGATTTGAAGGTAACTTATAATGATACCATTCCAATTCACTGTGATAACACCAATGTCATTAGTGTCTCCAAGAATCCTATACTTCATTCAAACATTAAGAATATACCAATCAAATACCATTTTCTCAGAGAACAGGTTACAAACAGAGTTGTTCAGTTGAATTATATTCCTTCCACAAAACATATAGTTGATATCTTTACTAAACCATTAGCAATGACACCTTTTGAATATCTTCGTCAGAAGTTGGGGGTCATATCTTCTTTCATCTAACCTGTTCACCTTGTCAGGGGGAGTACTTATTGAATATCTATTGTATTTTTGGTGATTTTTGCCCTGGTTCTTTCTTTCATATTTGAAAAGTATTGTCACAGCTCAGGGGGAGCATGTGTTCTTTGACATTGATGTCAAAGGGGGAGAAAATTTGTGGTTAATTGTCTGGATGCGTTAATTGTCTAGATGTTACAGTTGAAGAACAAAGCAGAACAATGTAGGGTACAGCCTTTCAGGGTTTCCATCAATGCCAAAGGGGGAGATTGTTGGCATGTTTTTCAGGAAAAAAAAATGTGCTTGTCATTGATAGAAAGAATAATAGTGAAGACATTCAGAAGATTGATGACAAGAACAATAGTATAGATGGTTTTCTTACAGCAAGAAAAGAAGCAATAAGGAAAGCGACAATGATGGCAAATAGGGAAAGCAAAACTCAGGTGAAGAACCAAACAATAAGCAGAGATCACAACTCAGAAGAGATAGTGCTTTGCACTTTCCATAAGTGCAGTCGAGGTCGAAGATAAAGACTCGCAGGAGGAGAAAAGGTCAAGACCTTTGAACACTTAGAAAATATTATAAGTCAGAGAGATCAGAAAGCTCGGGAGGAAGAACGATAGTGGTCGTTGGATCACCAATCCCAACTACCCGATGACCGTTAGATCAACGCCCAGTGACCTAAGGAAGCATAAAAGAGAAATACATATATGATATGTTGGATCTGAGCGATGAGGACCAACAGTTGTCGAATCCAATATAACTGCGAAGAGGATAATGGGCGAGAGACATCCTCCAATTCCATGAAACGCGAAATCGCGATGATATCTGAGTTGTTGAATCTAGAGGACACGTGGTGAGAGACATTTCGTTGGCTGAAGAGTCAAATGAAGGAGGTGCTCTAACCTTTGAAGTCGTGAAACGTGAAATCATGATAAGATCTGGATTGTTAGATCATAGAGGGTTGTGGACCATTGATCTAAAGTATTTCGAATATCGAGAGTTAGAAGAGTCAGGGATGGCTCACATTCAAATATTCAAAACGTGAAATCGTGATAAGATATGGATCGTCGGATCACCGAGGATTTGAACCGTTGATCTAATATGAAGTTCGATTTCACGAAGAGGAGATCTTGACCATTGGATCGAGGACTAATTTTGGTCGTCAGATCCAGGAGAAGAACATGTGCCACGAGAGGAGATCCACGTCAACAAGGACCACATCAGACAGGAACTCGTAAAATCCCAAAATGCAGAAGGTAATCACAACCGTTGAGTCATGGGAAATATTAGACTGTTGATATGAGGTGATTGACGTCGGTAGTTCGGGAATCAGAAGAAGGGAGTTTCTCTAACCTCCGACATCGCGAGTCGCAAAATCGAAAAATTCCTTTTTTGAATAAGGTTGTGGTCACAGCCAGTGGTCACATTAGCAGAAGAGAAGGGAAAGAGATAGTGTTGCTAGGCTCCACTTTGGAGTTTCGCGAGCTGGGAAAATCGAGGTGACTCACAATCGATAACCCAAAATGCGAAATCATGAAACGACTTTTGTTTGGTGTATGGTCACAGCAAGTGGGCATGTGGGGAGAAACACGCCCGGTGCTAGTTTGTGCAGGTAAAGTTCTCAAGGAACATATTTGATAAATCAACAAGTCTCTGCGTGTTTAATCCAACGGCGTTGATTATCTTGGAAATCTAATCAAAGGGTTACTGTTGCACTTCAAGGATTACTAATCAGTTACGATTCAGTTAGCAGAACTGAATCATAGTTCTTGGGCGATTGGTGATTTGGTTGCTTGGCAGTTTTCTTTGGAGATTTGAAGTGTAACTAAATGGAAGGATTGTATAAAAGAAATACGTCGTGACTGAGTTAGGTTGGTTGTTCTCACTGGAAAAACGAGTTGAACTAGGAGAAAGGAAAATCATAGTATGCATAGTGTGAGATCAAACTCAGAGATGAGAAATAGAAGTTGAACAAAACAGAAAAGGTGAAGAGAGTAGAATGTACACATACCAAAGAGCATGAGAGGAACAAAGAAAGAACAGATAGAAAGAGACAGCAAGTCAAGCCAAGTATGAACAGAACAGAAGAATAGAGAAGCAGAGAAGAATTGCAGAACAGAGAAGAAGTGGTAATAATTGATATGTCTATATTATTGGTTATTCAATCATTTATTTATAATCAGGGAGGTGCTAGGGATGACTATAGTGCTCTGTTATTCAAGTTGGTGCTTGAATACTGGAAGTTGTAGCTTTCATTTAGTTGTGGCTAGAAAATAGGGTGGCAGGGTGGTGCTAGGGAAAAAACAGAGTTTTCTGCCTGCAAGTTTGTGCCTGTATAAGTGGAAGTAGGTGCTTCCATCCAGTTGGTGTTGGAACACTCAGGGAGTTGGTGCTTCCTTCTAGTGGGTGCTAGAGAAACTAGAGCGTTGGTGCTCTCATCAAGTTGCAGCTTGTAAAACAGAGATGGTGGCCTCGAGTTGGTGCTCAAAGATAGATGATGTACAGAACATAAAAGATTGCCTATCATTCGAAGAAGAAGAGGTTTTCTCCCTGTATGGGTTTCCTCGTGAAAATATGTCTCTGTGTATATCATATGTGTGATTGATGGTTATTATTTATGTTGTTCATATCTTGTATAATCTTGATGGTCACTTGGTGAAGTTTAAAAAAATGTTTTAATAAACATAATATTGCTTAAGCACAGTAACAACTGATTCACCCCTGCTCTCAGTTGTCCTAGTAATTTCAACACTCCACTTCATCAATAAAATTTTCACTTATAGAAAACTTAATCTTATCTGGTTTAGTGGCTTTAATATTTTCATCCTTATTCACCCATCCCAATGGATATGGGCTAGGATGATTATGAACCTTCAATTCAAGATTGCTAACCAGATCATCTACAATGAGGTTAGCATGTGAACTAGAATCAAATAGAGCATATACCTTGGTATTTTTTACTTGAATATTCATATGGAAGAGTTTTTTCATCTCCTTCTCTTCCTTGTGATGGAGGTTATCGAGATTCACCTCCTTCTTCACTTAAGTACATACAATATTCTCATCCACATCCAACCTACTATTTACCTCATTTCTTGAATCCATGCCTAGCAGGTTCTTCTTCTTGGCATTCTTCTTACGTTTCTTTTGATTTAGCTCAGGATGTAGCTTCCAACACTTATCTTCTATGCGATCATCGATATTGCAATGGTTGTAGTGATTGTTTGGATCCTTGCACTGATGTGCAATGGTTGTCGTCTTATTGTCTTTTCCTTTCCACTTCTTCTTCCCCTCCTTAGAAGCTTCTTGGTGATATTTATGTTCAGAACCACTTGGTTGTCCTTTCTTATGGCCTATGTTCTCCAGGTACTGTGCTTGCACATAGGCCTCGTCAACGGTCCTTGGTTTGAAGAGCATCACTCGCTTTCACAAATGACTGTGTAGACCCCCCAAATACTTGAGGAGTATGTTTGGATTCTTAAGAGATATACCCAACATGATTTCCATCTTCCAGAATTATGTGGTGTACTCTTGTACACTCTTCCCTTGCCTATGCTTGAAGTGATGCAAACAAATCCATTAATCCTCTACATACCCAATATGGTAGAATTGGGAATTAATGAGGGTTTTTAAATTGTCCCACTTAGTTACTAGTGGATCACCCTCTAGCCTAAGTGTCTCCATGTGGATTTCCAACTAGGTTAGTGCATGGCCCTCTAGTTTCAGTCGAGAAAATGAAATTATATGCTCTTCATCTATATTATCGGCATTGAAATACACTTCTAGCTATTACAACCATTGATTCAAGTTAACAACATCGATCTCACCTTAATAGGGCTTGATTTCCACTTTCACTTCCATTTTAAACAGAGTCTATGAAGGAGTGATGCTACTGGAACTTGGTTGCTCTCTCTTGGTATCTTTTTTCGACTCCTTTTCCAGGTCTTCACTGTCTCTCAGTTTCTCAGCCGATCCAACTTATGAGTTAAAGCCACCAACCTCCCCAAAAGGTCCAAACTTCTTTGCTAGAGCCGCCATGAGGAGGGCAATGTTGTAAGAGATATCAACGACTTGTTCTTCGACTTGTTCTTCCAGCCTCACAAATATCTCTTCTATTGCATCTCGAGGGTTGTTATGAACATAATCATCTGGCATGGCTAGAGTTATGCAACTTCCTTCTTAAGCTAATTCCTAGATCCCACAACTTTCCAAAAATAACACAAAGAAACCTCACTCTAATACCAATATGATCTGTAGACAACCATGGATATTCTACAAGAACTATTTGCAACAAATCTTATATTATGCTGAAATATTTTATTATGTAGGCCTATTTCCTTATATGCCATATTTATTATCAATAACTTATTGTTGAAATCAATGAAATAACTAAAATATGAAAATGAAAGGCTAAGCAAATAAACACACCATCTGCACAAATGAAGACAAGATGTATCCTGGAAAACCCAATACGGGAGAAAACCCGCTAGAAGGTGAGGCATATGCTTTGCTCTCTTTTCTTCAGTTATGAAATACAAGTACAAAGAAAGAAATACTCACTATGGAGTTGTCTTTCACATTGTGGCCTAAATGGTTGCTACATGATTGTTTTCCCATGTTATGCTCTCAAATCCCTCTCCTAGATGATTTGCTCAACTATGGAACAAGTGTAATGATAAAAGAATGGAACCATTTATCCTCCTAGTGGCCTAGTATTTAACATAACATGATAGTAATATAGGGTTAGGGTTTTTTCATGTCTTAACCCTCAATTAGTCAGGGTTTTGGACCTTCTATAATCTTCTTGAAACTCCACACGTGGCTAGCCCCACATGTGCAAGTAATGGGGCTAATGTGGCGTCCACTTGATACCATGGTGGTCAACAAGGTAGGTCAACTTGCAGGAGGTATAACATCCACATACAAGCTCCGATTGAGGTAATTTTCACACCATTGGAAAGGTCTCAGTGTGTAGAGAAACCTCGAGGGGTTGAGGAGCTATGCTTGCAAAGTTTTAATCCCAAAAAATGCTATTTGAAGCCTCGAAATGTCTTTGGAAGGTTCTAGACCCCAAATCTCCAAACTAGGACCTGCCACTAAAATGGGTCATACAAGCCAATTCCTCCAATTTTCCACATAGAAAGTACCGAGATAGATGAAAAATTATATAATGATCTAATTCAGATCAGAAATAGTAAATTTGTTTTGTTATGATTTAATTGCGATTGAGTACCTACCATCCATAAAAGAATTGTCTTCTACAAGGGAAACAACTCTTTGTTTTAAGCCATCGTTGTCTACATTCAACATGACTTGTTGATGATTAAGATAGTCCACCCAAGGAGAGAGTGTTGACACTTTTCCTTGCATTAAAATTAGGAAGTAATGAACACTTGTTTGGAGCAATTCTCTTTTAATGTGTAGTAAAGGCGTTAGCTAGATCTTGCTAACCAAATCATTTACCAATTCCAAACAAGTACTCAAATACACAACAAATCTAAGGCATTTCTACTCTCATCAATAATCATTACTTGTAATGCATTCACACTCCTTTTAAGCTCTAAAATATACTACAACTTATTTATCGGGATCTTTGTGCATATTGTCTATAAGCCAATTTTTTTGATAAAAATGTAGTGTCAATAACAAGAAAGTGCTTGAAACAAAGAAAAATCTACTAATGAGCTTCAACAAATAAACTTCTAAATTGATGCTTACAATTGCATGATATAAACATTAACATCTTACCATACCATTTCCATATTGAAAATGTTTACTATTTTACCCATTTTGGATCAATGTTTGGGTTGAGCTCCATTGTTGATGTGTGATGTTCCCTTCTGCTTGATAGTGACAGAGGATGACTTAGTAGCCTATATGACTCCTGTAGGCTATAGTCAGTTAAGGAAAGGGAGTCAAAGGGGATTTATTTAATGTCACTATGCTAGGAAGAGTTATGTTTCTAAGTGACATTAAGTAAAATAAAATTATTAATTACTTAAATATTAAAAGTGACTTTTAGTGTTTAAGTAAATATTAAAGGGGAAATAAGAGTCATGTTTGATTTGGTCAAAAAGGGGGAAAGTTCTAGAAGGCACGGGTGAAGAATAAAAGGAGGGGTAGCACTTTACTTTGGCATTACGATTTGATCTCTTATTTGGAGAGCTCTTGGAGTGAAGGTTTTCGTTAGGGTTTTGGCAAAACCCTTCCATCGTTGGTTTGGTTTTGGTGGTGCAATATCCACCCTGGCTATACATAGGGGATAATCCATTCAGGGTTTTCCATTGGAGATTCATCTTACTATTTATCTTCAGTTTGGAAATGTATTGATTTGCCTAGGAGGAGGCCGATCTCATTTGTTTGCAGGTCCGTGGCACTAGGAAGGATTGGGGAAATTTGTGGGGCCTCATTGGAGGTCGATTTACCTATTTGTGGCAAGGTCGCAGCATTAGGAGGGTCGAGCCCTTGTCTTCGGGATAGATCATGAGGCAGGAGGACCGTGGGGCTCTAGAGGAAGGTTGTGAGCCTCTTTATCGAGCCACGTGAGGAAGGAGAGGGTCGTAAGTCCATATGCAGAAGTTATGGGTGCTAGGAGAGGGGACCGAGAGCTCCTATTACAGGTCATGGCGGTTTGGACAAGCCGTGTGGCCACCTACAAAAATTGGAGGGGATGATTTCCCCTTGAGGCAGGGCGACAACAATTTTGGAGGGTTCAAAGGGTTTTGAGCAGATTCACAACAATATTTGAGAAGGCATAGGCATTATTTCTAGGTTTTTGAATTGTTATTTATGTGTTAGTTGATACATTGCAGTTGCATAGAAATGCTTAGTGATTGTATTGTTGTTGTGATTTCCCATCATAATAAAATGTCAATGTTGCCTCTCATATATGATGTGTAATATGTTTGATCAAAGTTGATGATAAATTACATACAAACTGCTTGTGGAAATTTTCCATACATTTTATAACACTAAGAATCCTTGCGGTGCAAATTGCTTGACGAAATCACACAATTAAAATACTTAATAGCACTAATATTCCAACATAGCTCTATTAGGGATATTACATGATGATGTCATGGGAATTTCAATCTTCACTGCCTACTAGAATGGTTGCTCACTTTTGTAATGCTTTGTACCTTTTGCTCACTTTTGAATTGACGCAACACAATCATTACTTTCTCCTCCACAAAAGTCTCATTTATATTGTTGTGATGGGATGCAGTTGAAGGGTTCTCAAAAAATGTCTATCTCTCTAAACATTTGTTATCCAGAGTAGTTGACGGTGCAACACGAGGATGATTAGAAGCTGATTAATTTTGTTGTCTGTGGAAGGGATCTATGTTAACAAAGATTGACATGAGCTACTCCTCATCCAGTCTATTAGAGTCTCGAGATCCTTTGGATGAAATTGATGCTACACTTTTTTAATCGAATTCATCTTCCTCTACAATGCCCTCTGTTGGAGCAGAATTCACTGCAGCTTCAAGGAAAACAAACAAATCACATGCATATTGTATATCGAGAGGACCTTTCTTTGCTATATTTTCAGAGGTCAAATCCGCCAGATCATCAATCCATGAAGGTTGGCCATGTGCTGAGAGATAGCCCACTAAGGGTATGTGTTGATGTTTCAAACTATTGCATTGGAAGGGAAAATTAGGCCAACCATAAACATAATATTGTTATTATTAGAATCTTGACCAATGATCCCAAAAGATGGACTTTTGGGAGGGAGCTATAACAATTTTTATGATGATCAAGTGTATCCCCAATTTGCAACAAAATTATCACCAGCTCCATGGTGTGTCATTGGCAATCAGTCCCCACTCAACTCTCACTCAATATCTATGTGTGTTACAAACAAATCCTACAATATGTGACATACCAATAAGTTAATGTCAAGCACTCAAGATATATTACAATATATATTATTTGTTTGTTTGTTTTTAATGTATAGTTAATACCACAAAAATAAACCCATCTAGGCAATGATATAAAGTCCATTTCTCTCTATATTACAACACTACTTAATCATAGAAGTAACTAAACAACCAATCTCCTCGAACTTGTTATAGACAATGTTGATTACGGGAAGCCTAAGGACACTCAATGTCTACATTGTCTCCAATACTATGTGATTGGAGTACATAGTAGGGTATAAACATTGTGTAATGTTCTATAATGTTCCCAAGCCCATTTTTTCGCTTGGAACACTAACTGACCACTAATTTACTTGTTTGTTTGTGTATGTTTGTAGGTTGGCCTCTCAAGTTTTGGCCTTAGGGTTATATTTAGTTATTAAGCAAAGATCTGAAGGTAAACTCAATGCAAACACAAGATCTAACCAGTACACAAGATATGGAACCCAAAAGCATAGATATGACCTTTATTAGTATGAAAAGCAAGAACATGATACAAAGTGGATGCAGATCTGGAATAACATCAGATGGCTCCAAGAGATAACATATGAGCTACTACAAAATGCTCCCGACAATACAAAATGAGCCTCTAAAGGCTGAATATATAATGAAGGCCAAATACAATAGGAACCAGGTTCATGTCCAACCCCCCTGGCTGCTGGCACGTCCTGTTGAATATATTAGAAGGCCAAGATTTCGGCCCGACTGAAGGAGATCTCCAAATGATGCCAAATTCCATAGAAATATAGATAAGAGCAAGGGGAAACCCTCCCTAAAGTCTAAAGTCCAGATGCCAAGTCTTACCCCTCCAAACTGCTGAAACCCTAATTAAAATTGCACCCTCCTAAAACCCTGAAGTGCCCAATAATTCGGCCTTGATGAAGGAAGCCTCCAAATCCATTGAAACTCTCTAGAAAGATAAATTGGGTTGGCACAAGCCACTAGGAGGAGTCTCAGGGTTAGATATGAGGTTTAATCCCCTCAAACTGACAAGATTTGAAACATCTGCGCCCTCCTTCTCTCAAAACCGTCACAAAGCTGTAGATAATAATCTAGTCGAAGTAACCCTCCAAAAATGCTCCTAAAGTGATGAACAAGGACCTACAAGTAATACCCAAATGCTAGAATGTCACTAGACCCTGTCACAAGGCTGGACTGAACTCTTCTTCATGAAATGATGCGCCCCTACTGGAAAACCCTCAAGGGTACAACACTACTGCCCTACTGGATCGATGATGGAACCTGTGAAGACTATAGAATGGTGTGGGTGGAATATTTCATCACCGAGACCAAGCTTGGAACAAGGTGGGTGGAATATTTCACCACGAAGTTGTCCTCTAGGGTTTGTGATCTCAAAACCCTCAAAACTGTGTGCTCAAGAGCTCAATAACCAAATGCAATAATATCCAATATGAGTGAGAGGTGCGCCCTAGCCTTTCCTTTATATTTCCATTGTATTTCTCTATTGAGTTAGTTAACCCCTAGGTTCAACTCCTAACTCAACCTCCAACGTTCTAATTCTTCATTGAGTTACTTTTTACCCTTTTTACCTTTTTCCAAGTCAACTTTAGAATATAACATTGAGTTAGTTGACCTTTCCCCTTGTTGCATGAGACTATGGTCTAGTGGAGATGACTAGACCACTAAGTCTTTCCAAACCTCTTCATCAAGAGGTGGGGGGCATTACACATTGAATAAAGGACGAAGGTTTGAATAGTTCCCATATCGCAAATGACATGCTTACCTCCTCCTTCTTCTACAAATACAACAACCTTTTCTATTTTAGGCATTGCCAACACTCTCAAAACATAGAGCATATGAAGATTGTTTGTTTTTAATGCTTTCAAGCAATCCATGACACTCCAATTGGGATATAGAAACTATTTTGGATTGGAAAGGAATTGATATCGAGTGCTCTACTCATCTTCGTAGTGTTCTAATCATATCATTCTCATCCTTATGTAGTATTTCGAGCAGACGATATGAGTAATTTGCTTGTAATTTATATTAAAAAAGAAAGCCCCTTACCATAAAGACTTTGACCATCCTTTAAATGGAGAAAGTTAGGAATAAAAATTTAAACATAATAGCAAGTAGGCCATAAAGTGGCATCTTGTTGCAGTTGATCTTCTCCTGCATTCCCTCATCGCCCAATTATGAGCTTGATACACATCTCACTTTGTTGTTCTTATAAACTCTCACGGGGATATCACCCACATAAAATATGCATTATGACTTGACTTGTCCATTGAGATCCGTTCAATACAAAACACACGTACACTTTATAGTGTGAGTCTCCCATGCAACAACCTAGGTTGGAATTCCACAACCCAAGTGGAAATCAGACCATGATGTTGGATATAAGTTTCCCATATGCTAGTTGAAGTCTTCCACCGTAGTGCCAACAATACACTAAGATCCTACAACATTGTCTTGTACCTGTTCCACATGTCCTCAATGTTAGAATTTAAGTGGATGTACTCATTTTACCATTCACACTACCCTTTTCACCCAACCATAGGCCGAAGCCACCCTCCGAGCACTTTAACCTTGACAAAGAATCATTCCGGAAGCAAACCCTAGGCTAGATAGCCAAACAAAGGGTAGCACACCTTTCCCCGAGGATAACGCACTGACAAGAGATGATCAGATAGTCCAAACCCTAGCCAAGAGATGGTCCAAGCCAAACGTGATCTGCTAGCTGTAGTAGCTGCAATGGCAACTCTCCTCAAACCTGCACACAAGACTGGGCATTGCAGTGCGCACAAGACTGGGCACTGCAATTCTAAGATTGCCTACCAGAATGAGAATTGGCCTCTTGTATTTATACTGATTCTGGCTAACTGCCTAGGCCGACTTCTCATTCTGGGTATCTGTCTGTTCAGTATATATTATTATTTATGGCTGACTTCTTCTCTTGGAGGCTAATAACCTAATATAAATTACCTTCTTGAGTCGACAAGTCTTCTAGGGTTATTAGCCAACTCATTAGGGTTTCTTCTTGCTTCTCGGAGTATTCTATCCTTGTCAAGTTTACACATGGAGGTAAATACCTCCTGCTGCTACCATAATATCAACACTCCCTCCTAGTTAGGGAGGTATTACAGGTAATGGTCTTGAGCACAAAACATACCATTCACCCGATAGCATCAACATAGTTATATAGACTAGATCATGAGCACCATCATCATCATCAATTGCATTATCTCTCGAA
>SNQJ01S0044968.1:37849-51199 GCA_010110895.2 Picea sitchensis
TGGAGGCTAATAACCTAATATAAATTATCTTCTTGAGCCGACAAGTCTTCTAGGGTTATTAGCCAATTCATTAGGGTTTCTTCTTGCTTCCCGGAGTATTCTATCCTTGTCAGGTTTACACGTGGAGGTAAATACCTCCCGCAACTACCATAATATCAACACTCAACATGTTAATGAAAATTTATTGACATGAAATGATTACTTATTGACGCTGATACTGGTTAACAACTCTGGGGTTTGAAACTCCTCTTCTTCTTCTTAGATTTGTAGTAATTTAATTGATAAGCCCTAGATGGTTAGGGCTTTATATAAGTTTGATATTTCATACGATTATGAAATACAACAATAATGCACAATCTAGAATAGTTTTGTCGAAACTTTCTTCTAGGGTTATCACTAATGGGAAACATTGAGTATTTTTTGGAGTTCAGTGAACTATTTAGATGTTTTCATTAGCATGATAAATTTGTGGTTTTGTTGTCATGTCATGTTTGTTTATCAATTTTAGCTATGTTTAGGATTAAGAATCATAAGAAAATTTATCTAAACCATACCATACATAAGTGTTTTGGCCTCCTTCATACTTATATTATGGGAGCACATACATCCATTTTCAAAGATCCCAATGAAGACAAACCATGAAAATTTACTAAGGTATATCATGATCTCCTTCCTCTATCACGTGTTGTGAAAGTTTTCCAAATTTGTAATTAGACTATGTTCTAAGTGGAAATATGGCACTGTTTGAAGAGATAACAAATTTGAATCATTCAACAGATACACAACTATACTTCTAAGATCATACTTTGGTTCGTCTAAATCATTATTATTGATGATCCCCAACCTTTTTGATCGTGGACCTAAGAGTCAAAATTAACAAGACATCGAAATGTCAAAATATTACGACACTATAATAATTAGAATGTGTGTACATTCTTTCCACAAACAAACACACCACACCTAACATTTTGACTTATATGTCTTCATTTCCTTTGGTGTGATATCTCAATACACATAAGCATTGACTATATCATATCCATACTATATATGGAATAAAATGCATGATTATGTACTATGTACTCCTACTCCATAGAATAAATGCATCATGGATTTCTTTTGTTTTTTAGAATGCTTTTGAGGATGTGCATTTTCAACCTATTTCGTAACATATTTAAAACACATTATTATGCTATATGCTACCAACACAAAATTACTCATTTAACTATTCAAATCAAATGTTTTTTTCCCAATCCCATACCATGATGTTATGTGTGTTTGCAAAAACAATAGGAAAACAAAAACTAAGTTACATAAAACATAGCTTGTACACTTCATTATCTACCATAAACACTTTCTCCTAGTTTTTCTCCTTCATATGTACGCTTCTAAAATGTTTTGGATTTTTGAGTTTATGAGGATTTACTTCATTCTTTTTCAAAATGCATAATCCTATCGCTCGAGTTAATTCTAATTGTAATATATTTGTGGTTCTTATTAACAACTTTAATATAAGAATCTTTATTGAATTACTTCCAGAATGTTATTACTAATTTGTTATTATTAATTGGAGAATCATGATACAAAGTGATCATGAAAATAAAAATAGTAAACCAATTCTCAAATAAAATAATTTTAATTGTAACATTTTTAAAGTTTTTCTTAATAATTTTAATATAAAATTTTCATTAGTTAATTGGCTTTAGCTTGGATGGTTGTGAAAGATGATTATTATCCTCCCCATAAAAATTCAATTCCCACCAATGACATATTAAACTCATAATAAATATGTTTTAATGACTTCACGTCTATATATTTTTTTTTGTGCGGGGCATCTAAACCGACTCCAACAAAGTTGTAACCGCGTTTTCGTCCCAAAGCCCTATGGTCTCGTTCACAGTGAACGTAATAAAAAACTCCCGCGTACACACTGAATGTAATTAAAAACTCTCGCCTATTATTCATGATCATTATTTTCACAGCCGTCGGATCTCTTAGAATTAAAGGCGGCGATTAGGGCTAGGGTTAGGGTTAGGGTTTCTATATACATCCCCATATTTTACAAGGATTTTTCTGACAATGAAAGAGGAGCAGGAGGCAACGAGCTACTGTCGCGGGGTTTCACAGTGATGCTGTGCACTTTGGTCTTTAGGCTTTGGAGGATTTGGAAAGGCATAGTCATTATTTTTACCGTGGATCATCGATTTTCTCTGATCCTTTCCAACGCCTCCCATGCCTATAGTCCTCATTGCACATCCCTGTTATTCCCACCCGCTGTCATGAACTCCACCAGAGTTGATCTTTCAATCGGTTTTATTCAAGGTATGCTAACTGTAGCAATGCTCTGGACATTTTCTTCCAACGCCTCCAATGGCTATAGTCCTCACTACACATCCCTGTTATTCCCAGCCTCTGCAATGGTTATAGTTAGATTTTGTCAGATTTTAACATGTTTGGCATGATTATTTTCTAAAGTAGGATCCGTTCCCAAAATTGGGAATCTTGATTAAGATAATCTTGGATTATTGAGGTCTAATTGTAGTTTGACAGACATGGCTATTTGGATAGAAGGGTATAGTTCTGATTGCTTGAATCGATGGGGTCCCAGGACTTCTTGTTTCTTCTTTCAAGATGTTACGGAGCTTTTCGATGTTTTTTTTTTTTCCTATCATTGTATTTATTTTCTTATGCTATTTGCTGTGTTCATTTTTGTTTTCCTATTATTGCATTTTTTTTCCTTTCGTTTGCAAGTGATTATAGGTGGATTGTCAGTCTAAAAGATTTGGATGATTATTTACTTATAAAAGCTGATTCTTGAAGCTCGTTCAACCGTAGCTAATTTTTATCGATGCCATGATAACAAAATTATTTCACATGCATATGAGAAACTAAACTAAGCATATACTATAATAATGTCAATTTGGTTTTTTAGGGGTGTATCTAAAGTGCCTTTTTTTAATTAAAGAGCAATATTATATCTTGGAACTATGTTTTTTTCATTAAGGAACAGAAGTGATTTTCTTTACAGCGAACTTTTCTGAGGGTTCTGTAGTTTAAATGAAAATGTGAGGTCTTTAAGTTTTTATTGCTTACTTCCCTTTGTAATGATTATAGTCAGATCAGCACTCTAAAATATTTGGATGATTTTTTGTTTAAATAGGGCATCTTCCTAAAATTGGGATTTATGATGAATATAATTTTGGATTATTGATGTGTCAACAAGAGAGGTGTAATAGTGATTTTATTGATCTGACTAACTGGAGAGGAGGGTATAATTTTGATTCCTTGAAGAGATGGTCATAGGACTTGTCTCTTCATTCTCGATGTTACATAGCTTCTCAATTATTTATTTCGATGTTTTATGTTTTTTTATTTGTTCACTGAATTCCACATTCTAACCATATTTGATTATTCCTATTTGTGTTTGCCATCAAGTGTCCGCCTTCAGTTTGGGTTGTGTTGTATTTATATTGTCATTCAGGCTCATACACAATGTATATTGGCATAAAAGATCGGGTGCCCTATGAAATATCTCTATGTTTTTTTTATCGCGATTGGAGTTTCCATTTGTGATTTGGGTAGTGGTCCAAAAAAGAGTTTCCATTTGTGATTTGGGTAGCGGTAAAAAAAATGGGCACTTGTGGCAAAACACCATAGCCCATTTCTCATCAATACTATAAAAAATATATATATATATTTCACATACGTTAGAGAAACTAAACGAAGCATATTTTGGATTTATGCACACCTGCATCTTTGCATTTTTTTGGATTCGACCTATTAAGGCCCATTATTCTCAAGAATAAAAACATATTGGAATTAAGCCCATCTATATTTCTTTGACCCTACCTAAATTGCATTTTCATTAAAGAATGAAAGTATATACCTTGTATTATAAACCATTTCTTCACGCATGTTAAAATTGTAATGAGAAAACTGCAATTGCAACGTCCACATTATTCCTCAGAACCCTAAGAATAGTTTGATGTAAGAAAAGCTCTTTCGTTCCTTGATTAAAAAATGTGCTTTGGGTAGAGTCCAAAATATGTAAAAGGGCATAGTTCCAAGATATAATTTCATTCTTTAACAAAAGAATGCACTTTTGCACTTTAGATACACCCTTAAAGGATGTAAATGGGCATTATTCTGGTATATGTTTAGTTTAGTTTCTCCAAGATACGTGAAATAATTTTGTTCTTTTAGCATCGATGAGTAGTTAGTTATGGTTCAATTAGCTTCAAGATTCAATTTTAATAGACAATATCCACATTATTCCATTTTTCTAAGAATAAACGCAAACAATGAAAGTATACTTTGTATTATAAACCATTTCGTTATGCAGTGAGCATGTGAAAAGAGTAATGGGAAAACTGCGTTTTTATTTAAACAATCTTGACGTTTCGATTTCACTCAGGGATCATCTTCAGGAGTTATCTTATTAACATACCAAAGGAAACCCTAAGTCTCTTGATGTGTTGTCATATGAGTTGGCTCAAGGTAACCCTATGTCTCTTTGATGCGTTGTTATAATGAGTTGGCTCATATTATGATAGAACCTACTCACTACCACTTATTAATATAAGGAGAAGCCTAGTAAGCTTTTTTATTCACGATAAGAGTTTTGTTGTTGGGAAGCTTAAAGAATTTGTAGCACTTGTTTCCATGTTTCACTCAACTTTCTATCTTCTATATTTAAATTTTTTGTTGTCATCTCGATCTCTATCTTTTCCCTTACTTTTCGTTTGGTATAATTCTCAATCTTGGCAATGATTCTAACATTCTCTAAACAGATGTGGTGTGAACGATCTTAGATACCTATCATGTCTTAAATCAACACTATGCTCTTAAAGTCTCGCATCCATTGGTCTTCTAGTTTGTTCGATAGGCTTTCCCACAAGAGCAAGGTATGTAGTAGACTCCTTTTCATTAATTGGACTTAATAGAATCCTTCGCATGATCTACCATTCTCTTAATGGAGTTAGGAGGGGCAAAAGTGAACCTTGATCTTCTTTTTAAGAATTTTGCCCAACTTATCGGTTGTGCCTTTAAAGTATGGTAACACAATCTTTGGCCTGTTTTCACCCTCACTAGCTTGTTGTCTTGGATGGTGTCTTCTTGCCCTTATGACTGCCTTGTTGAATTAATTTTCATCATAACTGTTCCATTTAAAAGTTTTTTTTAGGTTATCCAACTCTTGAATCAAATGCTCTTCGTTAGAGATCTTCATAGCCCTATTCACCAATGTGTTTATCACACCAAGCTTTTGTGTCAGAAAGTGATGTGAACTAGCATGTAAGTATCCATCCATGCGTATTGTAAACTTGGTGAGCTAGAGAGCCATCTTCTTTCTTGGAAACCAATACATCTAGAAAGAGTGTTGTTCATATTTTCTATTTCCATTGTGAATTATATACTCCTATTTGACGAGTTAGATGCTCAATAATTCTTTATAGGATCTCTTTACTGAGGGTATCATCAATGTATTGTTTCCACTTTTGGGTTTGAGTGGAAATGATATGAAAGTGGGTTTCTCAAAATGCTCCATTGGTAACAATGGGTGAGAGAGGAGAGTTTGTTGCGACACCCTCAATTAGCTCACAGAAACCTGTGAAACGTGAAATGAGTGGATCTTAGGCAAACCTTAACCAGAGTAGTTGTCTCTTCATTAGTTTTATCTTGATAACACTAATTGTCTCTTCTATAGGAATATTTGTGAGAATAGTGAAACCAAATCAAAACTAACCAAAATATCATTATCTTTGATCTTTTCTTCTTTCATCTTGTTAACCCAAAATGTCATGTCTTTCACGAAGGCCGCGAGTAAAAAGCCCAATTTGGGTTTTTTTGTTGTCATTTTTCTTGGAGGTTTTGAGGAGCTACAAGGGGAGAGCTTAATGGAGTCCATCAAGTGTATTGGAGGTGTGCAAAGGCAAGGAAACAAATTCATCCACAAATTTCATAGATTTTGTTGGTGGAGCAAGGTTCAACATGTTGGAGCTTGGATCTTTCAAATTTTCATCCACAACCTCCAAGAACATGTATGTATGCCCTTCCTAATTTCTCAATTTGTATGCTAATGCACTTGCATGTTTTCTTCCCTGTTTGTTTGCTTAGATTTACATTTTTTTTTGTTTGATCATTTTGATTCTTGCCAATAATTTCATGCACATAAAATAAAGAAAATGTATGGTTTTTTTGGAAAAATTCAATAGGAGTATTTAGCTTGCCTTTTTAATTTTTTAGCTACCTTCTTAATGCCATTTTTCATGGCTAATATTCTTCTTTACATGGTTGATTTTTTTAAAATTAACATGCTGCAATTGTTTTTTTCAAGTGGGGTTTAATGTTTTTTTTGTGTGTGTTTTTTTGCCTTAGGTCCATTCCCACTGCCTAGAGCACTAAGCAAGCATGCCTAGGGCCTTGGATCCACTGTGGGAGTATGGTGAAACAAAAAATGGAACAAATCGAAGCAGTTTAAATTGCAAATTATGTGGGTTACATATGATAGGAGTATACATGTTAAAATACCATTTGGCCAAAATCTCAAGCCATGATGTTGGGCCTTGTTCAAATGTGAGCTCAACGATTATGAGACTTGCCCATGATTCAATTAATTCTAAAGAAAGAAATAAAGTAGAGGCAGTTGCAAAGAGAGATGAATATGCAACTTTTAAGGCAACTCGAGGTTCAGGAATATTTGCCAGTGCCATTGAGGGTAGTGAGAGGGGCTCCACAACCACAGATTCACCTATTGGGGGGAGGATCCCATCTTTCTTTGTTTCGAGAACTGAAGATGGAGAACAACCATCAATTAAATCAGTGGTTAAAAAAAGGAGCAACAAGAAGCAAGTAGGGTAATGGGGAGGTGCCTTTTTTGGAGTGACTTACCTCTCACCATAACTAGAAGAAACCCATTTTGGCAACCAATGTGTGATGCCATTGCAGTTGTTGGCTCGGGGTTTAAATCCCATTCATATGAGGAGTTGTGGGGGTCTATTCTTCAAGCAGAGAAGAATGACATCAATGTTAGGTTGGCAGAGTTCGAGGAATCATGGGAAATCTTCGGGTGCACAATGATGTCTGATGGATGGATAGATGGGAAGGGTAGGACCCTTTTCGTTTTCTTGGTACATTGTCCTAAATGTGTTCATAAAATCAGTTGATGCATCTGCACACGTGAAAGATGCAACATTATTATGTGAGTTGTTGCATGGGTTCATCAAGGAGATTGGTGTGCACCATGTGCAAATCGTGACAGATAATGCAACTAATTATGTGGTCGCTGGTAGGATGCTCATGGAGAGGCATATCACAGTGTTTTGGACTCCATGCGTTGCACATTGCATTGATCTGATGATTGAGGATGTGGGAAAAATTACGTTCATTAAGGGGTGATTGAGCAGGCGAAGAGCATCCCAAAATTCATATATAACCATGCTTTTTTTCTCAACCTCATAAAGACACACACCAAAGATATAGGGAGTTGTGACATTTGACAGTCACATGTTTTGCGACACTCTTCCTCACCTTCAAGTGTTTGCTTCAATGTCAGTATGAATTGATGCAAATGTTTGTTTCAAGTGAGTGGCGTGATCGCAAATATAGCAGGCGAGTGCATGGTAGAGCCATTGTTAAATTGGTGTACATAAACTCCTTGGAGGGAGTAGAAGAAGTTTGCTCAGTCGCTGAGCCTTTGGTAAAGGTTATGAGATTGGTTGATAGTGATAAGTCCGTAATGGGCTATTTGTATGAGGCCATGGATAAGGCCAAATAATCTATTCGAGCTTATTACGAGGGAAAGGGTACCCTTGGGTACAACAAACATATGATGATATGGGATTTGATTGATAGTCGATGGACCATAATGCTCCATCGATCCATCCATGCAGCTGTGCTTTTTCTCAACCCTGCATTTGCTTACAAATGCAACTTTGACTTTGATAATGAGGTGATGGATGGCCTTTTTACTTGTGTCTTCGGAGGATGGTACTTGATGTTGGCACTCGTGATGAAATGATTCACAAGATAGAGATGTATCGAGGATGTGTTGGATTATTTGGCTTTGAAGATGCAGTCAGGCTAAGGACCACTTTGATGCCACGTAAGTCATTAGATTTTTAAATTTCAATTATGTATTTTAAATTTTAAAACTTTAATGTTTTCTTTGAAAGTTAATTATGTTCATTGCTTAAAACTTAATGTTTTCTTTGTTTCTTATTTGTTATAGATGTTTGGTGGAGGAACTATGGCACAAAACACCAAATTTACAAAAAATTGCCATGAGAATACTCAGCCAAACTTGTAGCTCTTCATGTTGTGAGTGCAATTGGAGTATTTTTGACAAAATACACTACAAAAGATGCAACATGTTAGAACTTTAACAAAGCAATTGACCAATTACATTTATTGTAATTTAAATTTATAACCCTCAACACTCATCAAGTGTTTTATGACTCTTACAGGTTGGCATTCCCACGTTTAATGACTTGGTGTACGTCCACTACAATCTTCGGCTTTGGATGAGGTAGATAGAGAAAGAGCCAGACGTGGATGCCATTTCTTTGGACAATATTGATATATTGTCTAAGTGGAGGTTGAGGTGCCTCTCTTGGATGAAGCACCTGCACGGTTAGAGGAAGGGGACCAAAAACATCAACAAGAGAAGGAGCTTCATCCATCACCATGGAGGATGATGAGCTAGTTGAAAGTGGAACACCGCTTTCTACATAAATTGGAGTAGCTAGTTCTCCATCCACCATTGATGCACGACCAAGACCTTCTACCTCTAGTTCAAGGCCTTACAAACAACCCCTGATTGTTTCCCGTAAAAGGGGGAGAGGGCATTGATAATTTGATATCATATAGCTAGTTGCTAGTTTTGGAACATGTACATTTATATATGTGATCATTGATGTCATTTTGTATTGGTTTCAGACTTTCAATAATGACTTTGATGTATCGGATTTTATTTGGTATCCATTATATCATATATATCAGTTCTTTCTCCATATTGATATGCCTATGTGTTTATATGATGTTGTTGCTTTATATATTGAAAAATGTTTAAAATTTTGAAAAAAAATGAATAAATTCTATATATATTTTTTAATGTTTGTCAAGGTTTTCTGTTTTTTTTTTTTTAGATGTTTTCAGGACCTTTGTCGATTTTTCGTTGATTTAGAGTTTTTCTTCTATGGTTGCCACTTTTCATCAAGTGTTCAAGTATCTTCTTGTCATAGTCATATGAGTTCATTAGCACTGTGGCATTACCTTTGTTTGCCTTGAGGATTTCAATGTGTTTATTCTCTCTCAGATTTCTCTAAGCCATGGCTTCGTCTTTCTTAATGTTCCTTTTAGGTGGCTTTGCCTTCCTAATTATTACAACACACTCTTGTCTGATTTATTCGTCCATATTCACAAACAACTCTCTAACTGTTGCTTCAACCTCACAAATTAGATCCTCTACAGGAATTATGTAGGGTGTCACTGCGGAATTTAGGCCCAATTCCAGTGTGCTCTAGGTAGTAATGTCCAAGTTTGACTGGAGAGATTTACTACGTTGGTTCTCCTTATGTTGTTAGCGCCAACATTATTTCCAATCTGTTCTCTTCTCAACGAATCATATTTTCTGGTTTGTTTTTCTATGGTTTCCACTATAATTTTCTCATGCTTAAGTGCAATTGCAGTGTCCATACTATTCCATAGGTCCGCGTGCAACATATTGTAAAGTTGAACGATTTTTGAGACAAAAGTCAATTTTTTTTCTAGTTTGCCTTGGCTCCCATTTAAAAATGGATAAGCTCATTGCTAAAAACAATTCATTGTTTCTTCCACTGTTAAGGCGGTGCTTAATGACAGTGAAACATGGAGTTACACTTGAGTCTCTACATTTATTCAAGAATGATAGATCAACAACCATGTGAGCTAATTTGATGCACGTCCTTTCCAACAAACAAACTTCATTCAGAATTTCCCTTTCGTGGAGGGATTTAATCAGATTATAAACCCTGGTAGAACCCCTTCCAACCTGTGATAACCTACTTCTTACCAAACACTCTTGCATAGGTAATAAATTGATTCATTGTCCTCTTGACAGAGTGGACACCTTCCTGGATCTTGCCTACTTTTCTAAAGCACATCCCATTTAAGAGCTATGTTTCTCAAAACTAACTACATAAAAGTTAGTGTCTTCACTGGGGCTCTTATCTTCTATAATGGTTTCCACCACCAGATAGTCCCCTTGCTGGTCATCTAAAAATATATCTTTGTAGCCCAACTTTGCAGTGTAGGCACCCCCTAATAGGGTTTTTAGTCCACAACAATTCATCTCTTCCCCCCAAAGTTTGACATGACTCTCAAATAAATTCTTCACATTATCCTTTCCATCAATCAACTCTTTCCTTTTCTAATCCCATCAACAATTCACTCTCCCATCCTTATTGCCAAGGCGTTGTCTAATTGTTCTACAAAATGTTTTTTTTTTGTTGGAATCCGACAATATAAATTTGCATGAAATCACTATTTTTTGTTGTTTAAAATCTATTTTTGAATTCATAAATGGATTCAACGTGTTGAAAAACTCTTGGGGCACTCGGATTATACCAAAATAATCACTCAAATATGTGGATCTAACAATTTTTCGTTGGATTTCACGCAAATGTCCCTGAAAAATATCGTCGGAAAAAACCATTTCATAGAAAGTTTAGACTACGTCTATTGCCAATGTTTGTTATAGCTGGGTCCACACCCTGAGCCTAGGTACAAATACTGACACCCTGCAAGTCCTCTATTAGATTATATTGAAGTCTAAAAACCCCACGGCCAACCCATGGATCTATCCCCATTATGACATTCTCACCATATTCTATCTTCCAGGCTAGCCAATTCCCCGCTAATGGGAAGGAAAAAGTTAAAGCTTTTCAAGACATAGACACGTTGGTAACAAACTTATTTTTGTTTCTTATCCAATCCACTAGAGTAAATGGTTCAATATATTTTTGGAGTATCATGTGCTTCCAGGACCCTTTCTGGTAAATGAGTCTCCATAAGCTTCTTGCAGGTAGGGCTTTGCCAAAAAGTGGATATTTTTGAGCCTCCTTTGTCCTCTTTTTGGGCTCACAATTGTTTTCCATTTAACCAAGAGTGTATTCCCGCTTGTTCCTTCTAGTCCAGAGAAATTTGAAACATTTCTTTCTAATTTGTTCCAAAACCCCTACAGGTATAAAAGCCAATGAAGGCCAATGCACTAGTATAGCTCTCAGAACTGATTTTACCAGGGTTAGGCTTCCCCCACAGAGAGCCATCTGTAACACCAGAAAAGTATTGTTCTATAAATTTCTATTATCAACCAATTTCTATCCTTGACCCTATAGTCATTAGGCTTCAATTGGAACCCTAAATATTTTAAGCTTGCCTGAAATTCAGTCCTTTTGATTGAAAGGGAAAATTTTGAAGCAACAATCTTTCCTATGTTTCCTCTAACCCATTAAGAGATATGGAGGACTTTTGAGATTTAATCTCTATCCCAGTAGCAATATTGCTTAAGTCCAATATCTCTTTTAGTCTTGTGGCATCCCTAAGAACCATCACAGAATAAAAAACATCATCAATAGATAAGAGGTGTGTCAAAAACAAAATTTTGTCGATCTTTATCTGTTTCATGGCTCCAACTTTTTAACTTCCTTGATAGACTTCTTTAAACCTTTTCCTATTATAGGGATAGCCTCGAGGGTTAGTTCAAGTGGCCATGAGCAAGGTGTGAGATCTCTCTCCCAAAGTTGGGGAGGTCACAAGTTCATCCCCTTGTGGTCAGGCTCTGTAATTAGGCCAGATGGTTTACCTTGTTTACCATTCATGGATCACATGGAAGTACTCAAAGGGTTTTCTGCGAGGTTTTTTCCTTGGAAAAAAATGAAGAGCAAGGGGATAGTGGGCACCCTTGCCTTGGCCCTTTGGAGTGGGTAAAAAACCTTGAGGCTGAACCATTTATTAGCACAACAAATGAGATAGTGGTTAGACATCCTATTATCCAGTTTGCCAGTTGCAGTTTGAAACCCAAATGTATTAACATCAATCTCAAATAGAGCCAACTAGCTCTATCATATTGCCTTGAATAGATCCAACTTTACTACCATTGATGACATCTTCTTCAATTTAATAGAATGTAAGCCTTCCTATGCAACACCTATTGAGAATGAGAAAAATATCTTAAATTACAAGAGCGAAGTCAAAAAAATGGCATCCTCTTCCTCTTTTAACATTACAAGTAGTTGTTTAGGGGAGTGACTCAATAAGCAAGATGGTGGAACTGCAAATAAGAATGTGAGGGGGAGACTTTTAACCATTTGCAGTTTCCAGACGAATGAAAATTTCGTAGATAATTCAGACCTGAGAGGAGATTGATAAGAAGGATAAAGTAAGTCTTTGGGCTATGGATTTCAATTCTTCTTTCTACATTTTTCGGTAGTTGATCCGAGTGTTTTTGTATTTTTTCTTCCAAGGAAAGCTTCGTGGAAAACCCATCGAATACTTCCCCATGATCCATGGTTGGTAAGCGGGGTAAATGTAAGGTACCAAATGTATTATACTTATGCAAAAACACAAATATTGCAGCAAATACCAACAGAACAACAAAATATAGAGAATCACAACACCAAAAATGATACTTTTATTGATAGAAAGCCAAGTTCACTTGCCTCTTCGAGGGGGCAATCTCCAACAGAGCAAAGCTCTATTACAATAATTCTCAAGATACTAATTCTACCTTTTAAAAAACATTTTAGAGGAAAATCTTTCTAGAAGCAGAAACTTATATTAAGTCTTCTTACATTAGACTTGTTCACATTATTAAATAGGCATTATTAACTAATGTCGATCTTTATTACATGGAAAATATATTATTCTATCTACATGAGGGGTTAGGGAGTTTAGGTCCCTAACATGCCCTTCCCCTTGAAGAATAACCTTGTTCTTAAGGTTGGAGATGAAGAAATTGTTGCAGAATGGTAGCTGGCTCCTAGGTGGCATCTTTCGGATTTGTATCATTTCACTGAACTAACACATCCTTGATGGTTCGCTGACAAAGATGACGCTCGTGTTGGTCCAAGACTGCTTGGGGCTGCAACCAAATATAACCTTCTTCATCCAACTTATGGAGACTGATTTGAGTTTGGCACTTAGTTCCAATCACTTTCTTTAAGCACGAGACATGGAAAACATGATGGAGCTTATAATGACTGGGCAGAGCTAAGTGGTAGGCCATGGGCCCTACTTGCTTGAGAATTGTATAAGGACCTTAAAATTTCAGGGCAAGTTTTTGACAGTGTTCAACTTTGAGTGATGAAGTCTGCTTAT
>SNQJ01S0044969.1:8033-45406 GCA_010110895.2 Picea sitchensis
CATCAATACTCCAAAAGATATTCTCACAAGAAGCTCTCCATTGATCCACAAAAAGTATGATCTACAAGAGACCATTTCTATCTTATTTATACTTTCATCCTCTAGGTCACTCAACCCATTTTTAAGTCACTTAACCCATTTCTAGGTCACTTAACCTATTTTCCTTATTTTAGGGTTAACCACTTTCCATAAATAGAAAGTTCTCCAAAACTTTAGAATTTAAATATTCCTTCTTGATTTTGTCACCTTATTATATCATTTCTTGATTTTGTCACTTCTCTTTATTATTCAAATAATCCACCTTGACTTTTTCGCTTTAATTTATCATTTAAATAATGATTTATTCTTTTAGGTCACTTTGACTTCTTTGACTTTGGGGGCTTCAAGCCTTCATGTGGGGGTCCTTCATTTCTGTAAGGCCATAACTCTCAAACCATGAGGAGTTATGTGATATTCCACATACCATCGGAAATGGCATGACAAGCACTATCCATCTAGGATAGTTTCATCAACAATTTCCTTGATTTTCATCTCATTATTCCACATACAATCATGGGTCCTATTGTTCCAGAGTCTGTACTTAAGGCTTAGAAGTACAGTGTCTAGGCATCCGAAAGTGGGTAAAGGGTAGAGAAGAGAGAAATGTCAACCTTCAGCAAGGGAAACTAAGGAATATTTCTGCATTGGCGTTGTCTAGCTTCCAACTCTTCCTAGATGTTTATATCATGTTCAATCGTTGCCTATGAACGTTCGAGTTCAACCTGGGTAGTGGCTATTTTAAGTATAGTATCGAAAAGGTTTAAGGCAATGTGTGTTTGATTTGATAATCCGGGTTCGATGTTGGGTTGTGTTGGTACATGGACAGTCATGGAGGAATAGTAAATTAAGAAAACCTCAAAGGGGGAATTTAAATGATGTCTCAATTCGGTTGTATAAAGAGAGAGTTTACGGTTTCAGGAATAAAAACAGGGTGCAAATCAAAGGCTCTTTCCCGTAACTGGGTTATATTTTAATAAAAATGTATGAGGTGGGAGAAAACATTTAGTTGTTTATCGATTAAGGCTCCTATCAAGGGAGAATATCACATATAAACAGAAGAATAAAACTGTTAGGAAATAACCCGATGAAGCATAAAATATATATAGAATTTTGAAAGTGTTGGTTGGTCTTATACCTGTTGATAGCTGGTACAGAGGAAAAACAGTAAACAATATAGAAAACCAAAATTCATTCGCTATAGTAGAGATTGTACTAAATTATAGCGAAGCATTCATCAGATAAGAATATGAAATGAAACGAAATATGAGATACAAGAAAACAAGCTCATAACACAGTCATGACGGAATTGAGAATCTTCAAATTTGCTTTGTGTTAACTCTCAAAGTGTAAAAACTAAGTTACAAACGACACAAAAAGGTCCAGCCTTTTTTCTTTCTTTCGATGGTATATTTATACAGTTTTACAATAAGATGGAATCTCACTTGTTGCAAATTTTTCAGTTATGATAGGGAGAAGAGAAATCGCTCCATTTCTTCTTCTCTTTCTTTACTTGGTGCCAGAAGCTTGTCCTCGTGCGTGCTCAGTACAAGTGACACATATTTCAACCAACCAAGATATCAGCCTTGACGGTTCTGCTTGACAGTTGGCTTCAAAAGAGTAACAATCTCGGGCTAATTGTGGCAACCTGTCTTCCATCTGTCTGTCTATGCTGTCAATAGTGCATAATTGCACGCTTGGTTTAATCATACATTTCTCTATTTGGACTATGTCTGCCATAGTCACTTGGGAGATCTCGTCCGAACCTCTTTCCTCTTTTTCATTTAAATCAAGTGAGATTTTTTCCATATTCATCTGAATCAATGTCTCGGCATTACCTCCACTATCAATGCCTAGCAGATTACCATATATAGAACTAAAGGCCTCTTCTAAGGAATTTGTTACCCTTTTGGCTTGCAGCTTACCTTCCAAGATGCTATGTTCCCATTCTTTCAATAGAATGTTTCCTCTGGTCTGCTCCGAAATGGTAAACCTGGGAGTACTTCCTGAATCCCTATTGTTTGTAGCTATCACAGCCTCTTGAAAGGAAACCCATGCTACTCCAGCTTCTCTTTCCCTAGCAGATAAATTCTCTAAAACTTGATTAACCAGCAAACAGTTGTCCCGAATCACCTCTACCTTGGCGAGTAAATTTCATTGGGCCACATAGACTCTACTCCGAATCTCCATTGCCTGGGATTGGAACATCCCGATATTTATCACTTTGCTTTTGGCGATTTCCACCCTAGCCTGTAGTTGTTCGATCAAATCTTTTTTCTGGCGCACTTGCATCTGACCATCCTGAACCACCAGCTGTGCTTGTTCGAGCTTAGTCTGGAGCAGCTCTATCTCACTTTTATCGGCCAACCTTGCTTGCTCTATACCTACACTCGCTTGGTCTTTGGCAGTCTCCGCTGCTGTGGATAATCTGGCTTCTAGGGTCTTGATGAGGCGATTTTTTTGTTTAAGCTAAATTTTCAAAACCCCGACTGAAAATTGGTTCGTTGTAGCATATGCCCCTAATGTCCCAACTATTTCTGTTGCAAACTGTTCAGTCTTCTTGTCCTTCCCATCAGTCATAACTTTGTATTTCTTGACTATTGATTCCCCTTCCTGATAGAATTATTTCTTTACCACTTCCTTTCTCTTCTTATTGAAGAAGAACTCATTTGGAGGGAGTTCTTCCACCCTTATAGGCCTCAACTCTTCATTGAAGATCCACCCTTCTTCGATATTTCCCTGAGTTGACTGCAAGGGAGTAACTGATGTGATAGGATCTCTGATTTGCTTCACTGATTGTCCTAGAGTAGTAACCGGACTCTGCTTCTTCAGTGGGTCGGTAGTCTTTATCTCTATTTTTGGACTCTTAGTTTGCTCTCCCTCGTCCTGGTGTTTTTCTTGACCGGGAGTCACATCCTTGGAGCCTTTGGCATATTTTTTTTAATCTCTGTTGTACTTGGATGTTCACCCCGTAATACTGTGGGAAGATAGCTGCGTCAATGTTCTTGGAATTTTAGAACATCCTCCCTCTCTTCAGGTGCCAAGGTTTGTATCCGAGCTAAAATCTCGGCATAAGATCCTGTGCCTCGGAAAATTTCATCCAAGGGCGAATTTTCGTGATCAAATCTCTTGAGCCTGCAACTGGCCAAATGATTACTCACGACCCTTTGTGGATCATGTTTCTTGTATTCAATAAGGACCAACTTTAGGTCTTTCAGGGCTGTTGCCTCAGCTTTAGCTTGCCCAAAATCTAATAAAGAATATGAATTTAAATGAACAGGAAAAGGTGGCCATACCTTTTTTGAGTATCCCTTAAGCTCCTTGCTTATACCACTGATCATTGTTTGTCTAGAAACCTCATGACAAGCCATCTTGTCGGGAATGAATAATGGCAATGCATACGGGGGAACAGAAGCCCCGAAAACTCTGAGATATGAGAACTCAGCTTCTACATACCAGTCAGCTATGCTGCTCAAGTTCGTCACTATACTATCCAAGATCCTGGGTGGCGGGTGGCCAAAAATAGTGACATGCAGCGGTACCATCACCAAGTTGAAAATTTCATATACGAAATATGTCGCTTTGTTTTCCCACAATTTCGCATGATAGACGTGGATGGGCTCGTCCTCTGCTGGAGTCCAACTATAGCTCATTAAGGGAAACAGTGTTAGAAATCACACAGCGTCCATAATGTATGCAGACATAAAAATTGAAGAAATTTTTCCGCTCTCTTTCTGTGCCCGATACTCCGTAACCCGACTGGTCAAGCTATCAGACAACATTTTCACCCAGTCGAAGGAATAGCCTTCGGTGACTCGAAATATTAGAGGCACCCATTGAAGAAAGAAATGTGAGGTGTCCTCTCTCCCGTATAATATGCATGTCATCATAGCGACATACTTGTACTGTGGTTCTAAGGAAGCTATTGAATATATACCATGACTGTCTTCTCTGAACTTCGCAGGGTGTGAAACCCAGTCTCTTATTAAGCTAGACATGGTTTTGTCATACTGCACACATTCCTTCTATTTGAACTCATCCAAGAATTCGGAATCATATGTAAGGTCGGACGTTGTTGGCAACTTGTACATGGTTTGCAGATGTTCAGGCCTGAAAGTCCCGATGGTGACCTTCTGCTCATTCATGATGGTTCTGGTTGGTATGTCCACATGGTCTAATGCCCATTCGACCATATCATAATAGGGAAGTAGTCATGGCCTGGCCTATACTTTATGCATTCTAGATTGAATGACGATCTTATACTTGGTGGTTATGTCGTCTTTTTCATTTTCGCTAGAATCATCGGAATAATCCACTAATTCAGCCTGCAGAACATCAGAAACAAACGACCAGTTCGGGACCAAGTCAACACTTCGAGGTGAAGTATCAATGACGTTGTCCGAACCTTGTCCCGAAACCTCAACACTGGCTTTGGATGCTTTTCGTGGGGCCATGACTGGAGATCCTGCTTTAGCTCTTCTGCGATAAAAATACATATACATACAGAAGTTAGCTTGCTGAGAAAGTGTGCTCTGCGTAATATAGAAATGCATTTGTTATAACAAATAACAATTGTATATATATTCAAAAACTCGGTGCTTTTTAGAACAGATCTGTCAAATCATGTTTAGAATTAAATTTAGCAATAAAAACCCAATCTTTGTATATTGATTCTCCTTATTTCTAATTAATGCCATAAATTTTGGCGGTTTGAAATGTTAGTTGGCGTAAGGGAGGATTAAGACTGCTTCGTAAACTATGAAAGAATCAAAACACGGGAGATATTTATTTAGCTTAATTAATCTGATTTTACCAAAGTTAATTTTACCTTTCGGTATTCGTTGTATCGGGAATTCTTGCTTTAACTCTTTGAACCTCTAACCCCCAAAACTGCGATGATTGATTTTGGTTAATAAAAATGTAATTGTGATTAGGCGCTTAATTAATTACGTATTTATTTATATTCTCCATATCGCGACTCGGAGCTTCAAAGGTAAGTTTCTGGGAATTTTGCATGCCGAACTACGAAACCGCGAGATTGCGATAATACGTTTTAATTAAAAGGGAAGACAAACTCGAATTAAGTGTTCAATTAATTATGTTCGTATCTTTATCGCGACTTCGCGACTTGGGCTTAGACAATGTAGTTTTTTAAAGGAGAACACACCGAGTGGCGAATTGCCGATGGAACTTAACCATGGCTTAGTTTTTTCCTTTAACTTTGACACGGGTTACTAACATACGAACCTCGTGGTTTCGGCTATCGGGAATACAATAATGAGAGTTTTGGATTTAGTGAACGTCGAGGCGCGAAAACCTGATGATGTTCAATCGTGATTTAGGAAAACTATACTCCTGTTACTAACCTGGGGTAAGATTTTAAAGTGATTGCGTTGTTTCGTTGCTCGGGACATGTGAACTACGTGATCTATAGTATCCAACATGCGAAATCCCGAGGTAGAAAAAAAGGGGGAAATTTTTTTGTCGAAAAGTAGAACTCACCTCGAGAGTACAATAATCATCGTTATTGCGTGATAAGACTTCAGAAATTTTGAAACCACAGACGGAAAATATGAAAACCATCTTTCGATTTCGAGCATTAAGACATGAAATTTGAGACGGGCTAGAAAAAACAAAGGTGGCTCCAACATAGGCTCCAACTAGGGATCCTGTTTTCTTGTAAGATGGGAAGAACAGTAGACCACGTGCCAATATTGGGTAAATGGAGTCAAAAGCTTCAATCAGGTGAAAAGGTTCCTGAGAACAGGGTATTGAAGGGGGAAAGAGACTTCGTTTTTTACCTTGAAAAGCTTTTCAAACTCAGATACTTTTTAAACTTAGTTGTAGTCCCTTTCACAACTTCCCCTTTCCCGTTACTAAATTCAGGTCTGCCTTAAGACAATCAAAACAGTTCTAGGAGACCCAACAGATCTTGTGGCTATCAGCTTGCATCAAAAGAAGAAGATTATATGTTTTTAAATTGGGGAGCCTCGTCTAAACTGGGGATGTGGATCAGGTTTTAAGAAGAATTGGTTACCAGAGTAGAGTGATATTCGTGTATAATAGCCTTACAGATATCTCAGATATTGCTTCACTGCCAGCGAGCCTGTTCAGTACCCTGGTGAAGTTATCTGGCCCATTTTACTGAATTTCCTTTCACCACTTCGAAATATATTTGTGCATTTAAATGTTGTGACAAGGGAAATCATTTTTGAATTTCCTTTCATCGTCTCTTGGACTAGATGGGGGCAATCATTTTTGAATTTCCTTTCACCACCTGTCTTATAATTTTCTTTTTAGAGCGCGAAGATGGGGGCAATCAGTTTGTATCAGGGCTGATATCTGTGTAATATTTTGCATTATAGGTCTGTCAACTTACTTTGATTACTCAGTACCAACCTTCCCTTGACCTTCACAACACCTTCATTCTCAGGGGAAAAAAGGGAAAATAACTTTCTTAGGGCATTCTATTTGAGCAAGACTCAATCCTCTGATATTGTTGAAAAACCTAGGAAAGTCAGGATCACTTTAAGCGTCTCTTCGTTTAGCATGGGATCGAGGAGTTGTGAAGACCCGCCTTCTTTCCACAATCTGCTTTGAAGCTCATGAGGTTGAAACAAAAAATCTTATCCCTTCTTAAGCGAAACGGAAAGATACTGACATTTTTTAAAAAGTAAAGTTGTAGATAGAAAAGGGTGACAGGCAGTGACTTACAGACTGAAAAAATAGAGGTTAAAAATTCAAAACTGACTCTTGTAGATCTTTTTCAGGAATACTTTACTTTGACTGAATGCTTTTAATTTGGGTGAATCATTTAATCTATCTTAATTTTTCATAGACGAGTAAACAAAGAAACAACTCCATTATTTATCAGTTTAGTCGATATTGTTGTTTGAATGAGGTTACCTCGGTTTTCTTTAATATTCCTTTAGAACATGTCCTTTAGGAAATCTCATCTATACCTTTTCGTTTCAATTTCTTTGCATAATCTCAAATTTCTTGGGTATCACCTGTTTAAGCCTATTTATTTCAGACACCGACTTTCAGTTCACTTCTCCTGCTTGTTTTGTGTGCAGCTAGAATCCTGTAAGAGGCAGATACAAAGATTATCAGGGCTATCTGAAAGGTGTCGAAAGTTCATGAAGAAAAAGAAAATCAAAATATTATATAAATATACAAAAAAAAAAATTATATTTTTTTTGCGACTGTTACGTCATATAATGCTTGAGATAACACTCGTTGACAGGGGCGTTGAGGATTTCACCATCTATATTTTCCAGTAGGAAAGAATTTTTTCCTTCCAGAGCCGAGACTCTGAATGGCCCATACCAGAGGTGGTCAAATTTACCATGTTTTGCTGCTTCCTCCTTTCTTGCATCCCACCTTAATACTAAATCACCTGGGAGGAAATCTCTGTCCTTTGCTCTGTGGTCGAATAATGCCTTCATGTCATCTTGGTATTTCTGCAACTTTTCATCTACTTCGACCCTATGTTGTTGAACCTCAATCAGCTGATTTATCCTCCTGGTGACATGATTGTGTTCTTCATTTTGATTTTTCCATAACTTCATCACTGGAAGCGCTAGGTTTATAGGTAGCAAAGCATCCGTCCCATATACCATCTAAAAAGGCGAAGTGTTGATAGACCTTTTTGTGCTTATGCGATTTGCCCACAATGCATATTTTAAGTGCACATGCCAAGACCTTTTGTTTTCATTCAATACTTTCTTAATTATATTTACCAGGCTCTTGTTAGATGACTCAGCCAATCCATTTCCTTCAGGGTAATACGCTGTGGAATGGCCAAGAACGATGTTATACTTTTGACAGAAGTTGATCATAGCCATAGATTTAAAGGCTTGGGCATTGTCTGTAACTATCTTTTGTGGGCAACCAAATCTAGACAAAATTTTGTCTTCTAAGAAATCGATTATCACCGAGTTTGTCGCCCTTTTGGTTGGAATGGCTTCCACCCATTTAGTAAAATAATATGTTGCAGTTAAGATCCACTTGTGTTGAGAAGTGGAATGGGGATTAATCTCGCCTATGAAGTCTAGACATCATTATTGAAATGGGGCTTCAGCTTTGACTAGAACTAAAGGCAGTGTCGGGAGCTTCTGTTTACCTGCAAATAGTTGACAAGGGTTGCAGGCTCAGACTTTGGCGTTAATGTCCGAGAAAAGTTTTGGCCAGTAGTACCCAGCCCTCAGAATTTTGTAAGTTTTAGCTCTCCAAGTGTGATGACCCCCACAGACTCCCTTATGAAATTTGTCTATAACCCACTGAGTTTCCGGTTTCAATAAACAGACTAATAGGAAACCGAGTGGATCTTTCCAATATAGCTGACTTTCGGCGATACAATATTTAACTGCATGAATTTTTAAAGTCCTGGATTTTGATGGTGATAGCTCATTTGGGAATTTTAGAGTTAGCAGATATGACACTATGTCTATGTACCAGTCTGATGATATGAACTTCTCTTTGATCTTGTTTGGACATGTTTCCTCATTCAGCTCATTTAGGTTCGTGTCTTCATCGCCTTCCTGCATGCAATTGATATCTAGGGCTCTGAAATTCGACTCAACTAAGAGTTTGGCCAAGCCTTTCCATTTTATCAATTTGTTCAGTTTGACTTCCAAATCAAATTCTTGGATTTTGGCGAGCCATCGCCCTCTTTTTCCATCGTTGTCTGGTTGTACCAAAATATCTTTTACAGAACTGGTAGGCACGTACGCAATTATCTTTGAGTGTAGTACATACGTTATGAATTCCTTTAATGCTTTTACCATGGCGTACACTTGTTTTTCTATTATATCATACTTCAGTTCTGCATCTCTAAGGCTCTTGCTGAAAAAGGAGATCGATTGTTCGAAACCTTCTTCATTCTTTTGTAGGAGCACTGCGGTGATAATGTGTTCGGAGGCAAATGAGAAAATAAGAAAATATTTTAGATTGTCGGGGCTCGCTAACACAGGTGCCTCGCTTATGACTTTATTAATATGTGCCAACGATGCTTTGGCCTCGGTTGTCCATTTTACTTCGTTGTCCTTTTTCAACATACCTGTGATCAGTTTTACAATCTCAGCAAAATTCAGGATAAATCTTCGTAAAAAAATTATTTTACCTAAGAAAGATTGAATTTCTTTTACATTTCTGGGAATATTTATAGTATCTATCGCTTCAATCCTCTTAGGATCAATCCTGATTCCATCCCTAGATATGATATGACCCAAAATCTTACCTTCCCGCATGGCGAAATGTGATTTCTTTGGATTTAAAGATAGACCAAACCTGCGGCATTTTTCGAAAGTCTGTTTAAGATGTATCAAGTGTTCTTCGTCAGTTTTAGAGAAAACCGTCAAATCGTCAAGATAAATGACTCCGAACTTATCTCTTTCATCGATGAAAGCGGTGTCCATAGTGCACTGGAATGTGGCCCTTGCATTCATTAAACCAAAAGGCATTTTATCATACATGAATGTCCCCCATGGAGTGGTGAAAGGGGTTTTTTCTCTATCTTGTTCATTCATGGCAATTTGATTATAACCAAAGAATCCCTCATTCATAGACATTCGGTTGGCTCCAACTACCTTTTCTAGCACATGGTCCATTTTGGGCAATGGGTAGTTGTCCTTAAGAGACGACTTATTCAGATTTCTGAAATCCACACACAGTCTGATTTCTCCATTCTTTTTCCTGACTGGGACCAGGTTTTCTACCTAGTCTGAATATCTCAGAGGTACTATTATTTTCGCGTCTAAAAGTTTATTAACTTCTTTTTTGATCACAGGTAAAAAAATGGGGTTGATATGTCTAAGATTTTTCCTAAATGGTTTGACCCCAGGCTTTACAGGTATCTTGTGATCAATTACAAAAGTGGCGTATGTCTTTAACTCATCATAAGACCAGGCGAAAACATCCTTATACTGTATGAGTAGGTCTTTATACTTACTTTTTATTTCGGGAGGGAGGAACTTGAATATTTTTACCATCCTGGATTCTTCTTCGGTTCCTATATTGCAGTCCTCCACTTCTTCTGGTTGGGGTTGTAAGATGGATTTTACAGGTATGTCGTTTTGATCAAAAATTCTTTCTAAAGGAATCAATCCTTTCGGAATCTGGTTGTTTTTAAGGACCAGGATACGATGATCCGCGATTTTTTCTCGGAAATATTTAGGATCCTCCCCTTCTTGCATGATCCATATCGGATCATTTTGATTTTCTTGGTCTGCATGAGTTTCATAGAATTCACCCACTGCTTCAAGAAATTTCTTAATTTGCTTGTCATCCTCAAAGACCTGCCAGTGCTGGATATTGTCTGGTATAGATGGTCTATGTCTGATTTCTATGTGATACTTCAATTTGAAAGTCATGGGAAGAGAGAAGGTTGAATTTGCTTTAGCCAATGCATCAACATGTAAATTCTCTATGCGTGGGATGAAGTGGACATTTACGGACAAGAAAAAGTTTTCCATGAGATCCCAGGCACAATTCCTGTATGATCTTAATCTAGGATGTTTGGCTTGGTACTGTCGATTTATCTGTTTGACTATTAACTTTGCATCTCTGTATACCTCTAAGTTATTTATTTTTAACTTCTTGGTAGCCTCTAATCCTAAGACCAACTCTCGTATTCACAAAGGTTGTTAGTATAATATATATCCCACTACAGTCTGTAAGAAAAAGTAACAACGAACTTTCCTTCAGGAGCCACTAAAAGAACCCCTGCACCAGCCCCTTCACAAGATGAGGCACTGTCAAAGTACATTTTCCAGAAACCAGTGCTACATAGATCCTCTGTCATGTAACTTGAATCTTTCTTCTCTATATCATTTTCCTTCGGAGAACCATCTAAACCATCATAAAAAGACAAGATACAATTTCCTAAATCTTGATCCGCAATGTAAATAGGGAAATTGTTCAAGTTTTGAGGGTCGCTCACTGTATATGCTAATCTCATCTCTCTGTACAACCGATTAAATTTCCCACCAAACATAGTAATTGTGGCGAATGTCATATCCAGTTGAAGAGAACCCCCCAACTTGTCTCCCCATGACCTAGACAACAGTAAGCCATACTTAGGGGGAATATCAGCAATAACCACATCCATCAAAATACTCTTAACCAGGACCTATGCCAGGGTGACTACTAAATCCTTTATCATTCCCATACACTTAACCCTTCTTGATTCAAAAGAGTAAAGATCTCCATAAGGTCTGGTGATCTGGAGACCCAATTTGTCCATAATAATCTTAGGCATAACGTTATGGGAGGCTCCAGAGTCTAACATGCAATTATGAAGCAATTGATCATATACATTTAAAGTGATATAAAAGGGAGAACTAGTTTCTTTGGCCCCTTCAAAATGTGGACCAAAAGTGATGTTAGGTTTGTCATCTTCCAGGTTTAAAACATCAGACTGGCTTTCTAGCTATGAGACACCCATCACTTTGGTAATCTTCTTCTGATAAACAGGGTTTTTTGCTAATTCTACCAAAGGGATTGGTATCTTAATTTTATTTATCTCATTTTCAAAACTGAAAGCTCTACTCACCTTGTATGTTTCTTTAGTTGAGACTTCCAAATCCTTCCTTTTCGACTTATTCATCTGGACCACTTTACTACTCATTGTCTTGGTTGAAGGCGTAATTTTATTAACCTCTTCTGGTGCTTGGGTTTCAACTTTTTCCACTTCGGACTCTTATGTGCTTACTACATTCATTTTGTTGTTGGGTAATAAGGTCTCTTCCGGAGTAGGCTCATAAGTTTGACCTCTTTGGATGATTTTCTTAGGTTGAGTAGTTGAGATGGGCTTACTCTTAGATCTCAAGTTGTACTTAGGTTGGATCTCAGCCATTATCATTTCAATTTCTTGTTGAGATTCACAAAGGTCAGTATGATCACTTTCTTCACTCTTATTCGACGGTTGTTGAGTATTTAGAGATTTTTCATAATCTTCTCGAGTCAGATATGGTTGTGTGTAGTCATAATCTGAAGTCTTGAAAATCATTCGCTCCTATAAAATTTGCGTTCTTTAGGGGAGCTTGTATTTTTTATCTTCATTTTTTATCTGTCTTTGCTGGTTTGGAGGGTTGGGGTTCCTCTTGAAATCCTTTTTGGGGAAAAGAATCAACTTTGGCTTGTTCGAGCTCCATTCTGGATATTTTATTAGATAGTTCTTTAATTACTTTGGCCATATCATCTACCCTATCATCTGTGGATCTATTAGACCCTGACGAACCTGCTTCTTCTCTAAAGCATTTAGTTTCTCGGTTTCCCATTTCTACTTTAGCTTTAAGCTTACTAGAAGCCATCATATTAGACTCAATTTCTACAGCATCATCCTACATTCGGTTTAAGGTGGCTCCCCTTCTTTCTCGCAAAAGGAGTGCAAAATCTGGTTCGAAAGCCCCTGCGAAAGTTACTTTGGTCGCAGGTTGGGACGGTTTAACCTTGGCTAGGATTTTGTTATACAGTTTGTTGAATCTTTAAATAAACTCCATGACTGTTTCTTAATTTTTTTTTCTTAAAGACCCAAATTCGGTTAAATAATATAGGTGGTCTTTTCTCTCGCCCCATTGTCTGAGGAAAGCATCTTCCAAGGCGTCATAAGACAATATAGATGCTGCAGGTAGACTCCGAAACCAAGTTTGGACCTGGCCCTCGAAGGTTTGGACAAGAAGTCTCAAATACACGTCCTCATGTTCAATACCTAGGATGTCTGCGAATTGATCAAAGAAATTAATGTGTTCGGCTGCGGTCAGATCTCCTTCGCCAGTGAATTTTGGCAAATTTTTTATATAATTTTTGGGAAGGTCATGCAGAGGAACAGGAAATACCAAGGGAACGTATCTAGCTGCAACTTTCACAAACACTCTGGGAGGGGGGGTAGGCCCTTGGCCTCCAGCTCCTCCTACAGGAGCTCCTTCCCCTCCTCCTATAAACCCTCCTCCTCCTCCTCCGATAAACCCTCCACCTCCTCCTCTGGTGGTTGCCATCGTTATTAGTGGAAAGTTGTAAAGGGGGTTTCAGAAAATTAAAAGTGAATCTTTATTTTCTTCATGAAGAGGAAAATCTGACAATGAATGATAAGGAGCGCAAGGACTTGGTTCCTCAGATTTGCAAGAGACGAAATCGGGCGAACCGACGGGTGTGGAAACTGAATGTGTAACACAGTGTAGTTTTTTAAAGAAGAACAGTGTAGTTTTTTAAAGGAGAACATGTCGAGTGGTGAATTGTCGACGGAACTTAACCATGGCTTAGTTTTTTCCTTTAACTTTGACACGGGTTACTAACATACAGACCTCATGGTTTTGGCTATCGGGGATACGATAATGAGAGTTTTGGATTTAGTGAATGCCGAGGTGCGAAAACCCGATGATGTTCAATCGTGATTTAGGAAAAATTTACTCCTGTTACAGACCTGGGGTAATATTTTAAATTGATTGCATTGTTTCGTTGCTCGGGACATGTGAACTACGTGATCTATAGTATCCAACATGCAAAATCCTGAGGTAGAACAAAAGGGGGAAAAAAGTTTGCCGAAAAGTAGAACTCACCTCGAGAGTAAAATAATCATCGTTGTTGCGTGATAAGACTTTAGAAATTTTGAAACCACATACGGAAAATACGAAAACCATCTTTCTATTTAAATCATTAAGACATGAAATTTGAGACAGGCTAGAAAAAAAAAAGGCGGCTCCAACAGGTTCTCCAACCATTCTTCTAGGATAACTCAATTTGCAAAGCATCTTCCTGTGAGGGATTTCACCATAAGGGATTGTTGGCGTCAGAAGTCACTCCTAGATTGTAGGAGGAGTAAGCCTGAGGCCCATTAGTTTATGTCAATATTTGTTGATAAAGGGTGATGAATGGAAGTAAACTCAGAACAATATCGTTCTAACTCAGAAACTAGGACAGGCATGCACAAGCAGATGAGGTCTTGGTTCAACTTCAGACAGTAAGTTGTAATAAGGGTGAGTAGGAGGAAGACTTATGTGAAGAAATGTGAAGGGTTGTTCTAGGCATCGGGCTTCCAACAGCCTGTAGAAGAAAACTTTGAACACAAGAACTTCTTATATTCAAAATCATAGACACTAAAAGAACATAACAACGTTATAATAAATCCTTTATCATAACACAGTCATGACGATTCATGTGAATCATTCAATCATGAACCCTTTTAGTATGAGATCGAAACAAGATGAAAAAGAGAGATGCCTTACATTAAACAAGGAAATTTCATATACAGATACATAGCCAGGAAAACCAGTGCTTCATTAAAACATTACAGTTGGGAGCTTTGCTCTACCATCCATCCTCTACAAATATACAAAAACTGAGTATATATACTCAGAGCAATTCACCTCCTTGGCCCCAGGATGGTAGTTGAGATACCTCATTTAAGGCTTTACGTGCACATGATCTTCCTTTATAATGTACATGCAGCTTCTTGTCTGACACTACTTCAGACGACACGGCTTCTGCAGGAAAACTATCCATCGGAGTACCACGAACTGACTGCTTCTGACCCTTTCCATGCCTTCCATTTATGGATTGAGCTGAGGTCTCAACCACCTATTCAATATTCATTAATTGCTTCTTCCATGGAGGGTGGCTAAGACTAAATACATAGAGAGTGACCATGCGTCGGTTTTCCAAAGCTTGGAGGCCAGCCTTTATTTCTTCAGGTTTCACTCTCAATGTAACCACAGGGCCATGCAACTGTCTTCAAGGAGGCTTTTACATTTTTTGTTTCGGGTTTCGGCGATTCCCGATGCACTGGAGGAGAGAACCCCTGTCTTTTGAAGTTCTGGTAGCCAGAATGCCGAAACGGCTCCTCGGGGGCTTTTAAATTTTTCATTTCGGGTTTTGGTGATTCCCGATGCACTGGAGGAGAGACCCCCTGACTTTTGAAGTTCTAGTAGCCGAAATGTTGAAACAGCTCCTTGGGGGATTTTAAATTTTTTGTTTCGAGTTTCGGTGATTCCCGATGCACAGGAGGAGAGACCCCCTGCCTTTTGAAGTTCTGGTAGATAAAATGTCGAAACGGCTCCTGGGGGTCTTTTACATTTCACGTTTCAGGTTTTGGTGATTCCTGATGCACTGGAGAAGATACCCCCTGTCTTTTGAAGTTCTGATAACCGAAATGTCAAAACAGATCCTTGGGGTCTTTTACATTTCAGGTTTCAGGTTTTGGTGATTCCCGATGCACTGGAGGAGAGACCCCCTATCTTTTGAAGTTCTGGTAGCCGAAATGTCGAAACGGCTCCTCGGGGGATTTTACATTTCACGTTTTGAGTTTTTGAAATGCAGTGGAGAAGTGACCCCTTGTCTTTCAAAGTCTCGATAGCTGAAATGTCGAAACGACTAATCATTTCATGACTTTTTCCATAAGAGATGAGCCCATGCGCTAAACCTCGTGCAACTCCACAGCTCAAGCTTACCCGATGATCGTCGATCTACTCCATCTATGGATTCTCTCCATTGAAAACAAAATGCTCGCTCACTTGATTTTGAGCCCAAAATGGACTTCTTCTCTGTGCTGCGCTCAGTGCTCATGACTGTGGCCTTTGAATAAAACACATTTGATGGGTTTTTCAACCCCATTTCTATGCATTTACACCAAGGGCCTGAAATCAGAGAGAAACACCCCCTTTGCAAGAATTGGCACTAACATTAGGCACCATGGGGGATAGAGTCATCCCTGCGATGCTCTAAGAACTCCTTCTGTGGTCCCAGATGCCTTTTGTTGGGCTATGGAGTCATTTATTAAGCTGAAAATAAATAGAAAAACAATATTTACAAAAACAGAGGAGTCGTCTAAGGATCAAACAAAACACTTCTTCAGGAAATGCCCATTTACTAGGCTGTTAAAAACCTCTTCACCCTCCAAATCCTGCAACCTATACGTGTTATTTAAGAATACTTCAGAGATTTTGAAGGGCCCAATCCAGAAGGCATCAAACTTGTTGTGTTTTCCCCTATCATGCCTGGGTGCATCCCACTTAAACACCAAATCTCCCAGCTCAAATTCCTCCTTCCTGACCTTCCTGTCAAAGGCTTGCTTGATCTTCTGTTGATGATTATGAGCTATGTCCATTACCTGCTCCCTGACCTGTTGCACTTCTACCACTTGATGAACTCTTCTAACCATATGGTCTGGATCTCCTTCATGATCTTGAAAGAATTTCGCTACAGGTAAAGAGAGTTGAGTGGGAAACACAACCTTCATCCCATAAACAAGTTGAAAAGGTGAGGTTCCCAGGGACTTCTTTGTTGTTACTCGATCGGCCCATAGAGAGAATTTTAGCTTTGAATCCCAGGCCCTCTTATTGTCTTCCAATAATCTTTTAATGAGTTTGATTAGACTTTTATTGGAAGATTCTTCCAGTCCATTTCCTTGAGGATAATAGGGAGTGGAGTGGATTAGTGAAATATCCAACTGCTCACAGAACTTAACCAGAGGCTCAGACTTGAAAGAAGCAGCATTATTAGTGACAATTCTATTGGGACAGCCAAATCTGGCTATGATATCCTACAGGAAACTGATAATTACCTTGTGTGAAGAACTCCTGGTGGGGACGGCTTCTATCCACTTGGTGAAATAGTTTGTTGCAGTCAGGATCCATCTGTGTTGGCCACTTGAAGGAGGATGAATTTCTCCAATGAAGTCCAACCCCCACTGTTGAAAGGGTGTTGAATCTATTACAGGCTTTAGTGGCAGAGATTTGAGTTGTTGTTTTCCTAAGAACCTTTGACATTTGATGCAATCTCTAACTTCTCTGCAGACATCAGTGAATAAGGCAAGCCAGTAGTACCCATCCCTGAGAATTTTGTGAGTTGTGGTCTTCCAGAAATGATGCCCTCCAAAAATGCCACTATGGAAATCAAACATAACTTTATGGGCCTTCTGTGGATTCAGACACCTCAGAAACACCCCTACAGGGTCTCTCCATTACAAGACTTGGTCAATAAGGCAATATCTGACCGCCTTGAGCTTTAAAGCTCTTGCCTTGATTTTTCCCATTACATCAGGATGCTTCAACTCTTGTATAAAGTACAAAATGTCTCTGTACCAGGTGCATTCTACTAGTGATAAGCCACCCTGAGAGCTTTTGCTGGACGATTCATCTTGTTGATTTTCTATGAAAGCATTGATGAAGCTAACCCCCAAGTCCTTGCAATTGGATTTAGCCAGTAGCTTGGCTAAACCCTGCCCTTTAACCAACTTGGTGGGCTTTATCTCCAGGTCAAACTCAAGGATCTTGGAAATCCATTTAACTCTTCTCCCATCTATGTCAGGTTGTATAAGGATGTCTTTCATAGAGGATGAAGGAACGTATGCAGTCACTCTTGAGTGCAAGACATAGACTCTGAAAGATTTGAGAGATTTCACCAAGGCATAGGCCTACTTCTCCATGATCTCATACCTGATTTCTGCATCTCTTAATTCCTTACTGAAGAAGGAAATGGGTTTCTTTCACCCTTCCTCATTTTTCTGCAATAAGACTGTTGCTACTGTATCAAAAGAAGCAAAAGAAAAAATTAGGAAATCCTTGGAATAATCAGGACTGATCAGCACAGGTGCCTCAGTCAATGCCTTTTTTATTTGGACAAAATATTCCCTGGGTTCAACAGTCCATTTTACTTCATTTCCCTTTCTGAGCATGGTTGTGATGTGTTTCACCAACTCAAAAAAATTTGAGACAAACCTCCTCAGAAAGTTAATCTTCCCTAAAAAAGCCTGAACTTCCTTTCTAGACCTGGAAAGCGACAGGGTCTGAATTTCCTCTACCCTGCTGGGATGAATTCTCACTCCCTCTACTAATACTATATGGCCTAAAAACTTCCCCTCCTTCATAGCAAACAAAGATTTCTTGGGATTTAAGGAAAGGCCAAACCTCTGGCATTTCAATAAAAATTTCCTCAAGTGACAGCGGTGCTCTTTATTAGACCTGGAGAAGACCGTGATGTCATCCAGATAGATCACCACAAACTGATCTTTCTCCCCGATGAAGGCTATGTCCATGGCTCGCTGAAATGTTTCTCATGCATTCATTAGTCCAAAAGTAATTTTGGCATGCTTGAATGTGCCCCAAGGAGTGGTGAAGGTTGTTTTTTCTCTGTCCTCAGGCATGAATGATATCTGATTATAGCCAGAAAAACCATCAATCATGGATATCCTAGATGCACCAGTTACCCTCTGCAATATTTGTTCCATGTTGGGAAAGGGATAGTTGTCTTTCTTTGAGCTCCTGTTCAGGTTCCTGAAATCAACACAGAGCCTGATTTCTCCACTTTTCTTCCTCACCGGGACCAAATTGGCCACCCACTCAGAATATCTCAAGGGGACAATGATTTGGGCATCTAACAACTTCTTCACTTCTCTTTCCATGGCAAGCAACAACATGAGATTTATCTGTCTTAGTTTTTCCTAAATGGCTTAGCCTCTTCCCTCAGTGGGATCTTGTGTTCAATGATAGTTGTGTCATATGTCTTGAGGTCTTCATAGGTCCATGCAAACACATCATCAAATTCTCTTAACAACTCGGTATATTTGTCCCTCTGCTCTTTGGTCAAACTACTTGACAACTTGACAAACTTCGGCTCCCCCTGTGTGTCGATGTTTCACTCCACTGTATCAACATCTCCATTTGAAACCCTACCCTTTACTGCCACATCATTTGCATCGAACAGTCTTTCTAAAGGGACTAGTCCCTTCGGAATGTGATTGCTAGGAAAATGAATAATATGGTGATTAGCAATTTTATTTAAAAATATCTCAGGGTGAGGGTGACTTTCGAGATCAGGATCCTGATCAATGTGCAATGCAAAAAATTCATCGACAGACTGAAGAATTTTTTTGATTTCAAGATTGTCTTTGAATACCTTCCAATGCTTGATATTGTCTAGAACATATGTTCTATATCTTATCTCAACATAATATTTGATATTAGGCAATAGAGGGATCCTAAACAGACTAGCTGAGACAGCTAAGGAATCGGCCAAAGTATTTTCCTCTCTTGGAATAAAAGAAATATTGGAAGCTGAGAAGAAATTATCAATCAGGTCCCACACCTCATTTTTGTAAATCCTGAGCCGAGGATGCTTAGGCCGATAAACATTTATGACTTGTTGGATTATCAACTTAGCATCTCAGAACACTGCTACCTCCTCAATTCCCATTTCTTTTGCAGCCCTTAAACCCAGAACAAGAGCTTCATATTCTACCACATTATTGGTAGCTTCAAATTCTAGCTTGTATGATAGGGATATGGTTTCCTAACAAGGCGACACAAAAACACTCCAGTGCTAGCGCCTTTGCTAGAAGAAGCTTCGTCAAAGAACATCTTCCAAACAGAGGTGCTTAGAGGAGGTATCTCATGATTAAATATGGGTTTCTTTCTAATTTGAAAAGGGGCTTCAGGAGTATCAGTGAGTTGCAATAAACTAGACCCCAAATCAGTGTCAAGCGTAAAGATAGGATGATTGGTGGGATCTGCTTCATCACTAACAATGTAGGCCAGCTGAGATTTTCTATACAACCTCCTATGTTCCCCTCCAAATACTGGAATGGTGAAATATGTGAGATCCATCTGTAATGTCCCTCCAAGTTTTTTAATCCAAGATCTTGACAACAACATGCCGAACTTGGGGGGAACATCAACTACTACAATGTCCATGACCACACTCTTCATTGGTAGCTGAAATAAAGAGACCACCAAGTCTTTGATGACTCCAAGGCATTTCACCCTACTTGAATCAAAATAGTATAAATCGTGATAATCCTTTGTCACTTCCAGTCCCAATTCTTCCATGACTATTTTGGGCATAAGGTTGTTGGAAGCTCCTGAATCCATGAGGCAATTATGAAGCACCTTATCATGTATGTTTAGGGATGTGTATAAGGGAGGGGATGAATCATCTCTGTCTTCTACCATGGGACCTAGGATGACTTCTAGATTTTCATCTTGAATATTTACTGAGTCTGTGGAGGGCTAGGGGGACTCAGATTGTAGTAGTTTAGAGAGGGACCTTTTGAAATCTTCATTTTTAACTAGTTCTGAGAGGGGTATGGGAACTCTAATATTTTGAATTTCATGCTCAGAACTAAAGGAGGAAAGAGGATTAGGAGCTTCCCTTACCTCAGAGACAGTTTATTTGGTTGTTGGTGAAGTATTCTGAGTTTTATTTTCTTTAGTAGTGATTGTTACAAGTTTAGCACGTTTTTCTGCTATGAGGGGCTTATCATCGCTATCAAAATTCCCTTCTTTCTTCTTTGACCTGAGATGATATCTATTAGGAGTGTTGTTGGCCTTTTCCCCTTTACTCCACTCATTGATTTGAATGTTCATAAGGGATCCTTCATATGAAGATTGAGTCAAATGGGGAAAAGGGGAAGTGTCTTCAATACAGTGAATTTCGGGGTCGAGCTCATATATCTCTTCTCCTTCCTCATGAGCAACTAGGATATTTTGGAGAGGGGTTTGAATCCTCTGATCATATCTATCTTTGCTCCCTTGTTCCCTTGGAAAATCCTGTGGCACATTGTTTCTAGGCCTCTTGAAGCCTCGGTTATCAGTATTTTGTGGATTTATGTACATGGGATTCCCTTCTAACTCCCACCTTTCCATTCTAGTCGAAAGCGACTTTAGCACTTTAGTTACCTCATCCATCTGAAGGGGAAGGGGAGAGGAATTGGATGGAGAGGCTTCAGGTCTCTTCCTGGATATGTCTCTATCAGCCTTATTACTGAGTCGGTCAATAGCCAATATGTTAGATTCTACTTCCACGGCTGCATGTTGCATGTGAGCCAGAGTAGTTGCTCTCCTTTCCCTCAACAGGAGGCAGAAATCAGGATCAAAAGCGCTAGCATAAGTGATTTTAGCAGAGGCTTCCGAGGGCTTTATTTCAGCGAGGATCTTATTGTACATTTTATTGAATCTATTGTAGAAGTCAGAGACATACTCTCATTCCTTTCTCTTCAAAGACCCAAACTCTGTCATGTAATACATGAATTCTTTTTTGTCTCCCCACTATCTCAAAAAGGCATTATCCAAAGCCTCAATCCCATCGATAGATCCAGGAGGCAGGGCCCTAAACCACTTTCTAGCCTTGTCTTCAAGGCTATGGATGAAAATCCTCATCCATACGTCTACATGCATGATAACATGATCATCTGTAAAACTGTAAAAGGCTTCAAGGTGTTCTTTTGTAGCTATCTCCCCTTCACCTGTAAACTTGGGCAGCTGCTTAAGGTAGCCATTTGCGAGAAGGGAATTGAGAGGCTAAGGTAACAAAAGGGGGGCTTTTCTCCTACCATCGGAATATTAGGTGGAGGAGAACTCGGAGGAGAAGGAGCTTGAACAGAAGATATTGGAGGTGAGCTTCCAGGTGGAAGGGGGAACAATGGAGGATTCAGAGAGGAGGCTAAGGGGCTTGAGTCAGTAGATGATTCTCTCTGTGCAGTAGCAGCAATAGTAATAAGAGGAGGGGTGGTAAAGCTACGAGTGGGGAAATATTTTGTGGTCTAGGGTCTACCCCAAGGTACAGCTTCAGGGGAGAGGGGAGTGATAAGGATTTCTCCCTCCAATCCCAGACCAGGAGGGAAAAACTCAGCAGGAACACTTTCGAAATTCAGGAAACGAGAAACTTCAGAAAAAGGTCTACTAGGAAGATGAGAAGAAGAAAATGGAATTTCTACAGAAGGAGATGGCAAATTACCTGATTCAGTGGTGGAAGTTTCTCCTTCATAGGCCTTTCCTTTTCTTATAATCACCTCCGGATCAGCTTCAGGTGTAGCTAGAGGTAGTTGTGGATGGGACCACGTGTGTCTACCTCTGGAAGCCACAACTAAAAAAGTAGGTTTGCCACAGTGGAGTCATCACAATGGAGTCGCCAGGTGCATAGTAGCAATCTCATAGGGATCTGATGCCTGATGCACCTTTAGAATCAAAGGCTCGATGTCGTTTGATCCCATGGTAAATTTTCAACTTCTTCCCCGGAAACGACACTAGAAATGTTGGCGTCAGAACTCACTCCTGGATTGCAGCAGGAGTAAGCCTGAGGCCCATCAGTTTATGTCACTATTTGTTGATAAAGGGTGATGAATGGAAGTAAACTCAGAACAATATCATTCTAACTCAGAAACTAGGTCAGGCATGCACAAGCAAATGAGGTCTTGGTTCAACTTCAGACAGTAAGTTGTAATAAGGGTGAGTAGGAGGAAGACTTCTGTGAAGAAATGCGAAGGGATACTGTAGGCATCGGGCTTTCAATAGCCTGTAGAAGAAAACTTTGAACACAAGAACATAACAGCGTTATAATAAATCCTTTATCATAACACAGTCATGATGATTCATGTGAATCATTCAATCATGAACCCTTTTAGTATGAGATCGAAACAAGATGAAAAAGAGAGTTTCCTTACATTAAATAAGGAAATTTCATATATAGATACATAGCCAGGAAAACCAGTGCTTCATTAAAACATTACAGTTGGGAGCTTTGCTCTACCATCCATCCTCTACAAAAATACAAAAACTGAGTATATATACTCATAGCAATTCACCTCCTTGGTCACAGGAGGGTAGCTGAGCTACCTCATTTAAGGCTTTACATGCACATGATGTTCCTTCAGAATGTACACACAGCTTCTTGTCTGACACTGCTTCAGACAACATGGCTTCTACAGGAAAACTATCCATTGGAGTACCACGAACTGACTTCTTCTGACCCTTCCCATGCCTTCCATTTATGGATTGAGTTGAGGTCTCAACCACCTGCTCAATATTCATTAACTGCTTCTTCTATGGAGGGTGGTCGAGACTGAATACATAGAGAGTGACCACGTGTCAGTTTTCCAAAGCTTGGAGGCCAGCCTTCATTTCTTCAGATTTCACTCTCAATGTAACCACAGGGCCATGCAATTGTCTTCAAGGAGGCTTTTACATTTTATGTTTTGGGTTTCGGTGATTCCCGATGCACTGGAGGAGAGACCCCCTGTCTTTTGAAGTTTCGGTAGCCAGAATGTCGAAACGGCTCTTGGGGGGATTTTACATTTTATGTTTCAGGTTTCGGCGATTCTCAATGCATTGAAGGAGAGACCCCCTGACTTTTGAAGTTCTGGTAGACGAAATGTTGAAACGGCTCCTGGGGGGCTTTTACATTTTGTGTTTCGGGTTTTGGCAATTCCCGATGCACTAGAGGAGAGACCCCCTATCTTTTGAAGTTCTGGTAGCCGAAATGTTGAAACGGATCCTAGGGGGATTTTACATTTCGCGTTTCGGGTTTCGGCAATTCCTGATGCACTGGAGGAGAGACCCCCTGTCTTTTGAAGTTCCAATAGCCAAAATGCCAAAACGGCTCCTAGGGGGCTTTTACATTTTTCTTTTTGGGTTTTGGTGATTCCCGATGCACTGGAGAAGAGACCCCCTGTCTTTTGAAGTTCCGGTAGCCAAAATGTCGAAACGGCTCCTGGGGGGCTTTTACATTTCATGTTTTAGATTTTTGAAATGCAGTGGAGAAGCGACCCCTTGTCTTTGAAAGTCCCGGTAGCCAAAATGCCGAAATGACTCATCATTTCGTGACTTTGGCCATAAGAGATGATCCCATGCGCTAAACCTCGTACAACTCCGCAGCTCAAGATTACTCGATAACCGTAGATCTGCTCGATATATGGATTCTCGTCATTGAAAACAAAATGCCTGCTCGCTTGATTTTAAGCTCGAAATGGACTTCTTCTGTGTGTTGTGCTTGGCGCTCATGACTGCTACCTTTGAATAAAATGCATTTGATGGGTTTTTCAACCACATTTCTATGCATTTACACCAAGAGCCTGAAATCAGAGAGAAACACTCCCTTGCAAGAATTGGCACTAACAGGGACCACTTTGGAGTTCATCCATTTGTGCACCTTATCAATCATGATAAGACAATAATGAGACCATGGGTCCTCCAACCATTCTTCTAGGATAACTCAATCCGCAAAGCATCTTACCGTGAGGGCTTTCACCATAAGGGGACCACTTTGGAGTTCATCCATTTGTGCACCTTATCAATCATGATAAGACAATAATGAGTCATCTATAAAAATTTCCAACAATGCATCATATACCAATGAAACCACATCGATCCATATTCATCATGTATCAATGACAACTCATTGATCCATCTTCATCATATCAATGACAACTCAATGATCCATCTTCATCTATTCTTTCTCATCAAGGAAAATACATATTACAAATGTAAATGAATTATATATATAATATAATTCGAGTAATTTTTTCCTGGAAAAAAAAAGGAAAATACATATTACATTACATCAATCATCAATAAATCAATCCTTTGGCATCAATCAATCATTTGACATCAATCAAACAATCAAACCATTGGCATCAATGACAACATGATCCAATAGTTTTTCTTGGAGGTACTAGTTGATAGGCATTGTATCCAGAGTGTTAATGAATTTGTGCACCCAGTGCTCCTGAGGAATGTTTATCTAGGCTTCCTCACAACATCACACATGGTATTTCGGATAGCTTTGACCTATGTATCTAAATTTGCATCCTTCGATGTTGTCTGAAAATCGCATTGTCATCAAAGTGCGACATTGTGCCCAGTCCACTATGTGTTGCTTATGTGTTCCCCACAATCTTGTTGGAGTCACTTTCAAGGCTTCGTCCAGTGCCAACAGTCTCTGTTGGACTAGTACAACTTCTTCAAGTTCCAGTAAGAAAGTTTCTAAGTGATTCAAACCATCAAAGGTGGGAAAATTACTTACTGTTGTGCTAATCTAGAGAACTTCTCTGGTTAGTCTAGCACATATTCTTGTAGATACTTCATACATTTTGTTATGTTGGTTCTCTAGTTCTTCTTCTGAATTTGATGAACATGCATTGTCACTTCGCCAGCTTAAGTTCCCATCTATTGTAGGATTAATGTAATCCTGTTGTCTGGCTATCAATTTGTATATGTTTTCTAGTTCATATGTGTGGTCTTCTTCTTTGATGGGCTCGGTATACCTGTGACCTTCATCAGGATCTAAAGGTGCAATGACCCTAAGGCCATATTCTTCAAACATCATTATTTTTTTCTTTAAATCAACCACAGTGGAATTATTGAAAGCCCAATCAATTCCTGATAGCACAGGGTAAGGACAACTATCATCAACTATCTCAATCACCTCAAATTCTGCAAACGTCCTTACTTCGTCGATGTCCACAGGGACATGCTCCAGTCTCCCAAAGGGGCTTACATCTTGTTGATTAGCCATCCTAATCCTGATGGGGGAATAGATCAACTTAGGTTTTCCCATCAGTGCCCAGGTCTGCTTCGTCATGAAATTGACTTCTGACCCTAAGTCGAGGACCACATAGTCTATATCATACTCTCCAATTTGAGCATTCATGTGTAGTTCCTTATTTGTGTTGGGTATGTGTTATATTCTTTGCACAAGTAGTAGTGTCTGAGCGTCTGCGCCCCCGAAAAAAAAAATTCTGGGACGACATATTTCTAGGACCACATGATATTTAGGTGGTTTTTCGGCACATGGTTTTTGCCGATGGTTTTCTATTTACGGTTAAGGAATTAGGGTTTTGGACTAATCCAGGTCATTGGGTTAGGGTTTTGGATGCCACTGGCTCCTATATGTATATTGTATTGTAAACAATGTAACACAATGTAAGAATATATTATATGTTGGTTTTCCCGGTTTGGGTTTCCAGGTGAAAAATATCTGTGTAATGTTTGTATTTGCCATTGTATCTTTTCTGTTCTTTTCTGAATATCAGTTTGCAGTAGATATTGTACAAGGTTAGAATTTACAATTTGTCCTTCTCTTTTTAGAGACTTGGTGTATCGCTCTATTCAACAAGGGATCTACCTTTCCTAGCTCATATTTTCTGATTAAATTTTGTAGCTCTTGGACAACGCTTTCATCCTTAATCAAATTAATGCAATTACATAAGAATTACATGAGCTTTCTTACCTCTTTTCCTTCTCCTGGTGGAGTACACTGATCGAATGTTAGAGGCATTCCACATTCTCTTACTTCTGGTCATGTATTTGATGAAGAACCCTAATATCTCCTGAATTATTTTCTTGCCTCCTCAAATGTTTTTTTTTTCTTTCCTTGCATCAAACACTTTTGTCTTCTCTGTAGCTTTTCTGACTCCTGATTCTTCTGTAGGCTTTCCCGGGGTCACTCTGTCTTCTCCTATAATAGTGCCTCCTCTAGTGATTGCAATGACTCTAGGATCCTCTCCACGAGGTTCTGTTGAGATTAGTTGTACTTGTTGGTTTCCTCCTCGTCATTCCTGATGTTTGGCTAACAACGCAGGACAATCTTCAATGACATGCTCAAATGAGTTCCAGTAACTGCAAGTGGTACAAGGGTTATGGCAGTCCCTTGCAAAATGTACTTCATGTGCATAGTTGTAACAAATGATCTGACCTTGACCTTGACCCATGCCTCATGCCCGTCCTCTTCCTCTGAATTCACCACAAGGGTTGAAGTTTCCTCTTCCTAGAGAATTATACTACGTAGTGTTCCCTTCTTGTTGTACTTCACCTTGAATTTTGTATAAATCACTTGACCTTTCATGCATGAGGTCATAGGCCCTACAATCCCTATCATCATTCCCTACTGACTTACAGAATGTGCAATACAGATTTGTGGGTGTTTGAACATATGTTTGCATGTAATAACATTCACTAGGATGATATATATTTCTACATACCTCGCACCACAGTAGGGTAACTTGTTTCAAAGTGCTCGGAGCTCTAGATGCTAAGTACTTCTGAAATAGGGGATAGTGCTCCTTGTCATGGCCTTCTGATTTGCATCTAATGCACCAAATATCTTCTCTTCTATATTTTCCCTTGTCTTTCTTCATATCTTCGAAATACAGAGACAAGCTAGTTAACTGACTTAAAATTTGACTCATACCTGAGTTGGATTCTCCCATATGGGTTGATTCTAGTTTCATGGCAATCTCCAATGCTTCATCCTGCGAAGAAATCTTCTGCTGCATCAGAGGGACTCTGATGAGTGGTAAGAGGGAAGTAATGAACCATTCCTTGTTCTTCTCATCTGGAAAAATTAGCTGGCCCATTAAGGTTTTAAACCTCTGATCAAACTCCCAAACAGGCTCAGCTACTCTATGCTTGATTTCTTTCATCGTTGTAATGCATTGTGACTCAGACCTGGGTTTCTTGAATTCTGAAACCAACACATTCTTGATCTCATGCGATGGTTTAGGTTGTGTAATTCCCTGGACAAGTTTCATGTACCAGCTCAATGTGTGGTCTCTCAGGGTAGTACTAAACTAGGTTTGTTTAATAGCTTTGTCGGTGACATTCTTAATACTCCATACAACTTCACATAGAAACCAGTGTTGATCAGGATCTTCAGATCCATCTTCTCTAAAGGTGGGTAACCGCATCTCATCTGCCATAGATCTTCCTAGGTTTCCTGACTAAGTATGTGTTGGACTGCTAGTGGCAGTGCTCTGAGCGCTCTGGTGACTCTGATTACTCTGATTGCTTAATGTTGCTAAAACAATAGGAGGAGTAATAACACTTACTTCAACGATCTGCGTAGTTCCTAAAGTTTATAATTCTCCTCGGCGAGGTTCCTCAGATTTTCCTTCTTCTACCCTACCAGATTTTGAATGCTCCTTGTTCAATAGTTCTTCTTCCTCTCCACTATAAAACCCTTCGTCTTGTACCAGTGGTTCATGGTTCTGTTCAAACAATTTCACTAGAGGGACCTCTCTGAAGATTCTCCCACTGCATGTATGTCCCACCTATGTGTCATTGTCACTGTCTGATTTCTTGAACATTATCTTTTCAATCGGACCGACTATTATACCTTCAAGATGTTCTTCTCATGTAATAACATCTTGATCCTCAACTTCAAAAATTGTAAAAAATTTCCTCTATGCCTCTTGAAGAAGTATCTCTCTGCTTGACTATACGATTCTACTCTGTCAACAACAAACTCAGTGATATACCCTCCAATGGTACTATTGAACCAATGGTCTACTTCTTTTGACACAATGTTATCAACTCTCTTGAACTTCTTGATCAGTGTCGACGTCCAAACCACAGGTGGTCTAGTCTGATCTCAAACTAGGTATCTGCTAATCTCGCTAACCACTTGTATAACTTCTGATGAATTCCTCCAAAGAAAATCTCATGTATATCAGTAAATATATACCTTCCCAACCAGTCCCTGGTGCTAAGCTTAGGGTTCTTGTTCTAGGCTTCTGCGAAGTCCTTTTCTTTTTCTTCTATCCACTTATGAATCTCTGTCTTCGATGGGAACCACCTTGACATTCCCTCAAGAAGATCTTGGTCCCAGCAATGGAACCATTTGTTGGCACAGGGGAAGACCCATGGTTCATCTTTAAGAGCACACCAACAAGCCCTAACTACTGGCCCTTTCGGCAGCACCTGCGAGGCAAATGCAGTCTCGCCCGAAATAGCTATATGGGGTTACAGGAAACAGGTGTCTACAACCAAAGGAAATACAAAGTGGATCCAATATAATAACAACACAACATCTAGATATCAGTTACCATCTTAGACCTACTTTGTATAGTTATCTGTCAGATCTAACACAATAATGCAATGTCAGTATATCAAAGAGCAAAGAACACAACATCAATCACACACAACAACCAGATGTACGTGGTTCACCCTCTCCCTAGGGCTACATCCACAGAACTGTGCTTTATAATATATTAGGCGAAAGCATACAATTCTATCTGCGCTCTTAGCTAGCATATCTTCTCTCTTTCTCTTTGTCTCCCTTCCCTGCACACCTAGTTGTAGGGTTGATCTTCACACCCATCTGAAGATCTTACAATACAGAATGATCTATCAGCACAATACTTCTCTCTCTCTCAATAATCACTCATAACATCAATGAACTCCCAACTCCGAACGAACCCATCCCAGGTCCTCTTGACCTTTATTTATACATTACAATGACTCACTAACAACCTTAGGCTGAAATCTAAGTACCAAAACCCTAGATACCATAACCCTAGGTCAACTTGACACGCGTTTTCAGGGCTTCGCCAGCCTGTCTTTCCTTCTTTCTCGCATGGTGCTCCAAAGCATCCATTGGTGGCTTTTTCCACTTGTTGAGTTGTCCACGATCCATCTTCCTTGTTGATCCGTCATCCTCAATCTCCTCGTCTAATGGCTTGCTTTCTCTTACTTTGCTTCATCTTTTTTGCTCTTTTGCTCACTTCGACCCAATATCAGTCACTGTGTCTTTCGCGCAGTTCACATTTCGTCTTTTCTGACTTAATCTTCGCTTATTTCCATAACCAAGGGCCAACAGAGGTGCTAAAGGGATTGAGGTCTAGGTAGGTAGGTTGTCTTTTAAATTACACAACTTGGGGGAGGAGAAACAATAAGACAAGAGGTAAGAACCTGTGCGACCACTATAGTGAGTTTCTCTAAAGCCTTGATTGTTCCTTTCATGCAAGTGTGTTTCTTTTTCGCAAAGAGTGTTTAATTTTCTGCAAAGTGTGATTTAATTTTTCTGGGTTTTACATTCACATTTCAGTTTTTGGTGTTGTAAAAAAAAATCCTTTCCTACTAATCCATATGTGTTATAGTATTAGAAAGATGGTTTAACAATGAGTATAAGTTTGAACTACTCATTCAGATCTTAGTAAAATCTGGGATCTCCTCTTCTCAGGAAAAGGATATCTTGACAATAATCAAATATTCAACTACTCGTGTAGAGTGCATCTGATGGGGAACAATTATTTGAACAGGAGATCGAGGAAGACAATGAGGAGTTGCAGCGTGATCTGAAGAATGGAAACCAATCCTATGAGAGCCTTATTGAAGGATGGTTCCAAGCGAGTATCAAGCTAGATCAATATTTTTGTTTTTATTTCGTTAAATCACAGTTACAACAACTAAATTCTTCATTTTCAAGTTGCAAAATTGAAAGTGATTATCTTTTTATCTTTTTACTATTGTTGTGTGTATGGTTACAGTGGAAATTTGATTACATGTAAATGATTTCTAATTTCCAATTAGAGTAGAGTAGGTAGGAAAAACGAATAAAGTATTCTAATTTTCAGTTTTTTCTTTAGCTTTGAATAAGTATTCTCTCCTTCGTGCTTCGTGTGATCTCGAGAATCAGAAAGTAGGATTTTCAGAAGATGAATATAAGTTTCAGGAATAATGACAATGTAAAAATGCTCAAATTTATTTCCTCCATTTGATAAAATTAAAAAAAAAAAATTCATTTAAATTTGTCTTCTTAACAATTTTGTTTTTGTTTTTTAAGGAATGAAAAAAAAACATAAAAAAATGAAATAATAATAATAATAAAATTATGTTTTGTGCACTCCATCCCTCATGCATTGCATTCTTCCACGCTAAAACCTGCAAAAAAAACCATTAGATCTTAAACTTTCCACGTCGCCCAGACCTGGAATCTTGAGGTTCTCGCTACAAATAGTTTATGTCTCAGCCTGCCTGTTCATTTCTGGATCGAGTCTGAACAACATTTGTTTTTCCATCGTTTCAAGATTCGCTTATGGTGCTTCATTTCATAAGACTTGATATTGCACACATTTATAACAGTGGAGTGCTCGAATACTGAGAAAGCAAAAGCATAAAATCTAAGTTTTGAAAAATAAGCTTCTAGGTGATAAACAATTGTTCAAAGCTCTTCAAGATTTTCCTAGGTTGTCGATATATTCATACTTAGAAATGGACACTCTCCACTTCACAATTGTTCCTCAATTATCACATATATGAAAGGCACATATTTGTGATTTAACAAACAAGTCGAGAGAGATGGAGGCGGTTACTTACTTTTCTTAGTGATCATGAGCTGCCACGATTATCGTAAGATCGTTACCAGTCATATTAGATCTTAAACTAGTACAGTTGCTAATTTGTGGTTGAGAATGCCTAAAGGTAGTGGTTGAGAACGCGTGATTTTAATACACTGAGAACGTGTGCCTCCAATATAAACATGTTAACGGACACCTTAATAAATGCAAGAAAGTTATGAACAATAAATTGTGCCGATTATCAATAGGTGTACATATGATTTTGTTTTGATAGGTGATCAAATTTCAATTATCTTTTACGTATTGAATTGCAGCTTCTTACGGCTCATGTAAATTATCATGCGAGATCCTTGGGATTCCAATCCCATGAAATCACAATCCTAATCCACTCCTTGCGTAATAGTCTGATGATATGCTCTAAAGAGGTGCCAGTAAAATGATCGGCTTAATGTTGTTGGAAACTACCAGGTGAACTGTCATGGAGATTTAATTCTGCATAGTAGATCTCGCTGCCCTTGGATAACTTCTTGACAACGGCTAATGACTATATATATAGCATTGGAGAGTGGATTACAGTCGGCCCAGTCCGTCGATGGGAATGACGATAGATAAGATGGACGATAGTGGGAATTTCAGCACGTATACGTGGGACGACCATCAGATTGAAGATCCTATATTTTTTCTTCGTGGACTGCATGAAAACTATGAATTGCATCGACATGAAGTTAGCATATCTGATAGTGCATTAGTTGCAGATGTTGTTCTTTACGAACGATATATCAGTAGGATTTTTTTACCTGACAAAGCAATTGACCTTGTTGATGAAGCTGCTGCAAAATTTGCTAATGTTTCCTTTGTTTCAATATTCTATAAATAGTTGTGTGATCAATAAAACAAAATAACACAATAAATAAATAAAACTTAAAAACAAAAAAAGAACCTTCTAGTTTACTTTTTTTTAATCTTCTAGATTATTTTTGTAGGAATAAATACACTTACAAAAACCCAAAACAACAATAAAAACATAAAATTTCACAAATGAACATCTTAATAATTCTTGAAAACAATGTTTTTGCATTTAAGCTAATTTTTTTTCATGAGTCACTTCAAAAAGCAATCGAAGGAACTAGCATGCAAAGGCAACAGGTAAGAAAGACACATTTTATTGGTTGCTAGCATTCGTACTAATTCCTGCATTTTATGTTTTTCAAATCTCTCACAAGTTTTCATGCAGAATTAGTGCTAAAGCTTTTTCAGGTTCGAAGACAATCAAATTTTATGCCGAAGTGATATTTTCAAAAAACATGCCTCATTGAAAGCTTGAAGGAGTTAATTTTTTCTTCCATCTCACATGTCATGACATTTACTGCTACACAGAAACCTTTCATAAAACAATTTGTGCCATGATTTGTTTACCCACATTTCTCCTTCAAAGCACATTAGTCATCCATGATAGAGTCCACCTTTCATTTCCTTATCCATCATGACTTCACACAAGTCTCCCTTTCTGAGTCACATACATTCTTTCGTCATTTTTTAGTTCATCTTTTCCTTATGAATAAAATCATTCAGATCCCTTTCCATGACCACATTTCCTTGCTATCATTTTCCTAAAAACTATTTTTACTGAAATCTTTCCATCTATAGTCCTACCAATAATTTTGTATGAACTCTCGGTGACTGATGTGGGATTCCTTAAAGCCCACCTTTCAACAAGTTTTACCCCATCGACCTCAGCACCTCATCTGGGATAGAGACTAGAGTTCCTTATTAGTACCTTGAGACTTGCATGCCTTAATGGAAGTTATCTCGCTGACAATCATGGGAATACACCAATCATGGGAATACACCAATTTCCCTTGATCGTTAGATCTTGCAAGTGGCTCGACATCAGTTCATTTATTCGCACTTTGCAAGATGTACTTTGGTACCTTGGCATTCATTGACATCAATAGTGATATTTCCTCGCATTGGTTAATGACATTCATCAATGACCAGTAATCCAATGACTTATTTTCATGCTCGACATCGACACATTTTTTCACATGATTAGAATTGTACCATTGAGTTTTGTAGAGGGTGAAGACTATATACTTTTCATGACTCCATTAACAGTTTTAGCAACATGTTTTTATCCATATGAGAGTACCACGGATCCACTTTCATACTTCATCTTTTGATTCATATAGCCAAGCAACAGTTCATATTCTTTCACTTCACACTCCATGATCTAGCAACAACAGCAGCTACATTTCTATTGCATAGTTCAGCAAATTTTTGAGTAAGTGGAGGAATGTTGTTTTCTAATATTTAATCATGTAATTCCTTACATGCTATAAATGAATGAATTTGGAAAATTCCCTCACCATATTACATTACCTTTCTCCTTCTCGTAAACATAACACATCTTCAGTTGAGGGGGATATTCTTTACCATTTGATTCCATTTACACATTCATCACTTCATATATTGTTGACCAACATGTCTCTTCCAAACTACACTTTGTTGCACTTGATTCAAATACATTGATATATATTGGCATGCTTCACAAATATGAAGAAAAGGATTTCTTATGCACATTGATGACGTATCATTTCCAGTGCATGTATGCTTAAAATATTATTACACCAAGAAAATGAAATGAATGTTGAACCAACTTTTTGTCATATCCATGGTTGACACACAAAAACCAACCATCAGAAATATCAGTTGTTACTTATGTACTTCACATCCTGGAATGATTCAATGTTAGGAAACATAATCATGCAAAGCCAAAAGTTTTTAATCCATGCAAGGTTGCATGAGGACATGCAACAAGTTCAGTTGGGGGGTATGTTGAGTCTCAAAAATGTTGCATTTTTTATCATCTTTTCCTTTCGCCATTCCTCACATTCTATCACTTCATTTAACCATTCATTATACCATTTCCATGAATACATATAGGTTCACCTTATTATTCTCCAATTTATTTATTTCAAGTATTATAAGAGAATTTATGATTAAATATTAGAAAAATAACATGTTTTTCATTAATATCTCAAGTTTGGATGAGCTTTGTAATGTGTATGATTATTTGAAAGGATTATTCAAAAATCTTCTCGAATATTTCCTCCACCATTTCAAGGATTTGAAGATAATTATTCAAGCTAATTCCAAGGAATAAAATCATGAGAGGATTTGAGAGGATTTGAAGAGTTAAGTATTTTGTAATAATGGGAAATTGGTTGATAGAAAAGTGGATATGTAATTATGAGTTGCTTATCTTTTTTCCAAAGCACTCATGTATAAATAAGAGGGCTCTTTCCTCATTTGGAGGAGGCAGAAAAGTAGTGAGTAGGGAAAGAAAGTCATGTTTTTGTAATCATTAGTCTTGGTTTTGTAATCTTGGAGAAATGGGTCTTTATCTTAGGTTCAAAGTCTTTTCTTTGATTAGTCTTCATGATTTCCATTATCTTTCCATAGTGTGGATTTTATCATTGTGATGTAAATAGATTGAAATTTCTTTATTGTTAATGTGAGCTCACACATGTTGTCTTGTCATTTGTTTCTCTTCACATGCTGCTTTTCTTTTATGCAATTTCATATTTCCAAGTTGATTTAATTTAAGCAATTCAATTCCAATTGTGTGTTTCGGCAATTTAATTCCAGTCATGTGTTTCAGCTTCAAGCATTAGATTAGGTTAATTTAGCTTCAATCCTGCATATACTGTGCATGTGCTTCATAAGTCTACGAACTCCTTGGGTTGACAATTAAACGATTGGGCACTTATTAAATGACAATAATTTCACCCAACAAATGCAAGAGGAAGTATTGCATGAAAAGTGGTCTCAAGTATAGCACTACTTAAATACATAACAAAGATTGATGCTTGTTGCTGCAATAGCCAAGAAAATATGAGATGGAATCTCATACTTGGGAAAAATTTGAATTTTCATCATACAATTTGAATTTCTAAATGAAATTGTTATGATATCGTGTCATGTTGACTATATGTGTGTGATACAGATGAGATGATGGTTATTGAGGATGGAAATTTTAGGAAGAAAAGATATTATTTGGACACTGGAGCCCTATGATTTCCATAGAGGGTCTGGTAATGAGTTGGCTCTCTCCTTGTGTGTTAAAGCCTTGGAAAAATGGATCATTGAAGGAATGTCTAGCAGTGAAGGGATGCATGATCTTGGAAGGGTGAGTGCAAGAAGGAAGAGGAAACTCAAGAATGCATGTGACATGGTGGCTAGAATCATGAGGATGTGTTAGAAAGAACAATGAGTTGAATTACTACCTAAAGTAGTTATGGGGAATAGAGAAAAATACTTCCAGTCGAAGTATGAAGACATGAATTTGGAACTTGGAAAGAAGAACACCAGAAGGATAACAAACTTTAATAGCAAAGGCATGGGGCTTTATGAAGAATTTTTTAATGTACATTGTATATAATGCACTTAGGACAATGCATAAAAAGGGGGAGGGGAATGTAATACCCCTAGGATAAACCACAATTATAAATTTACATAAGTTTTATAGGCTAGTGAGCTAGGAAATTATGGGCCAGAGTGCCTATATGTGTGTGTGTGTGTGTGTGTGTGTGTGTGTTTTAGGCCGGAGTGCCTGTGCGATTATGGGGTCAGAGAGCTTAGATTCTAAGAATGTCAGTGAGCCTATTATTGTAATATGTAATCACTCATATTATTAATAAAATACATCATTGTTGCATACCAAGTTAGACTATAACACCCTGTTTCCCCCAGATAGTAAATATAACTGGACTGGCCAAGGACTATGGAAAACTCATAAGTATGAACATGTGATGTAAATGGACCTGCAGGAAGAGGTCAATGAATGTGAATAATATTTTGAATTTATTGCAGGACTGTTGAGAGCGGATGTGCAGAAAAGAGACCAGGATGGCGGTGGAAGGCACCTGAAAAGGTGGCGATAACTTCCACCGAGAATTAAATATCGTATTTGGAATCCACTGGCCCGGATAACCAAAAGCAGCTCGCTGGCCCTAAAATTCAATGCCTCGCAGGCTGGTAGGCGGATGGCTTGATGAGGGATGGGATGGTGAACCGCCCATCCGTAGAGCCGTCGGGCCTGATCAGTGCGAGGGTAATCGTGCCACACGCAACCTCGCAAGAGGATAAGGCATATGGCAGAGACGATTGAAAGGGCAGACACGAGGGGAACTCTGGCATTATGCAGAGTGAGTGATAGCAGAGAGGAAGGATTGCAACCTTCGCTCCTGGTCACTGGCAGACAGAGAGACGCAGTCTCAGAGCATCATGGTCTCAGCTCGGGGGTGGCTAGTGGTAAATCTGTTGGGAATTGTTGAGCCTATGGTTGGGTGGAAATGAGCACCCCTCTCAACAGTTGCACCATATCTGGTGTTATTTCGGATAAGTGTTTTACATATTTGTATCTTGAAATTTATAGAATGATATATATATGTATATGTCCTAGAACTGTGAAATTATGTATGATCTCTGTGTAAGAATGTATGTGCAGTGTTTGATAAGAACGAATAGACACATGCCCATAACAGAAGAAACCATGCATGATGCGCGTGGATAAAGTAATTTTATTTATGTCCAGATTGAGCTAAGTTAGGTTCCCAGCCCATTCTCGGGAAGTTACTTTCCCTTATCTGTCTCCAGGGATGCCCGGTACAGGTCTCTTCACAGAGATTCCCTCCTTAGACAGGTTCACAAAGGACCCAGAAGAGGGACTTGAACGCACGAGTCTTAATAACCCTGTATAAGAAGGAACGACCCTCTTAAATCCCGAAGTAGCAGCATAGAGATAAGTATTGATCAATGGATGAGGTCCTATCAGAGAATCCATGGTCATTCACGATCGTTAAACTGAAGAGATACACGAGGGCGTTAAATTGCCTTAACCCTTTTTTTTTCCTCTATATTCGAGAATAGCGAGGAAATCTGAATCGTAGACCCCCAGGCTCCATGAGAGCATCTGGACCGTTGAGTTATCCATGTCCAAAGAGCAGTAGGAAAGGGCGCGGCATCAGGATCGATCTAAATCGTCAGATCTAAACTAGAAATCTCGACATTCGTTAGATCTAGGGAGATAGACGAGGGTTAAGCCTCGTGAATAGAGACAAAATGGATCACAGTCGTCCATCCGAGGAGGACAGGTGGCAGAAATCTAGGGATCTTGTGAGCTCGGAAGTTCGCGGGGTAGGAGACCAAAAGTTGGATGCTCCAAGTCACGAGTGGCGAAGCCACGAGAGGATCAAAGCCGTCCATCCGAGGAGGACAGGTGGCAAAGATCCATGGATCTCGTGAGCTCGGAGGTTCGCGGGGTAGGAGTCCAAAAGTTGGATGCTTCAAGTCGCAAGTGGAGAAGCCACGAGAGGATCAAAGTCGTCCATCCAAGGAGGACAGGTGGCAGAGATCCAGGGATCTCGTGAGCTCGGAGGTTCGCGGGGTAGGAGTCCAAAAGTTGGATGCTCCAAGTCGTGAGTGGCGAAGCCAC
>SNQJ01S0044969.1:51504-73306 GCA_010110895.2 Picea sitchensis
GTGGCAGAGATCCAGGGATCTCGTGAGCTCGGAGGTTCGCGGGGTAGGAGTCCAAAAGTTGGATGCTCCAAGTCGCGAGTGGCGAAGCCACGAGAGGATCAGAGTCGTCCATATGAGGAGGATAGGTGGCAGAGATCCAGGGATATCGTGAGCTCGGAGGTTCATAGGGTAGGATTCCAAAAGTTGGATGCTCCAAGTCGTGAGTGGTGAAGCCAGGAGAGGATAAGAGTCGTCCATCCGAGGAGGATAGGTGGCAGAAATCCAGGGATCTCATGAGCTCGGAGGTTCACGGGGTAGGAGTCTGAAAGTTGGATGCTCCAAGTCATGAGTGGCGAAGCCACAAGAGGAACAGAGTCGTCCATCCGAGGAGGATAGGTGGCAGAGATCCAGGGATCTCATGAGCTCGAAGGTTCGCGGGGTAGGAGTCCAAAAGTTGGTTGCTCCAAGTCGCGAGTGGTGAAGCCACGAAGAGGATCTGAGCCATCCATAGTTGAGGACGCGTGTCGGGAGATCCAAGGAACCCGTGAACTCGGAGGAACGCAAGGTATAAGTCCAAAGGTTGGGTGCTCCAGGTTGCGAGTAGCGAGGTGCCAAGAGCCGAGCACGAGAGAACACCTGGCAAACCTCAAGGTAGGGCCCGCATGATTGACAGGTGGACACGTATCGCCTAGAGAAGGGAGTCAATGCTCCGTTGACTTATCGTGTCTTGGGGATTCACGGGAGAAGGACACGAGAGCTCAACCCTTGGACTTACGAAGTTGCGAGTAGCGAGAACACGAGAGGAAGGATTGAATATCGCTTCTCGAGGGTTCGTGAAGGGAAGGTGCCAAGACTTGATGCTACAACTCGTGAAGGGGTGAGTTGCGAGTAGTGCGAAGGGAAGGTCAACCTTCGCTGACTTTCAAGTCTCGAAGGATTGCATAAGGGAGGTACGAGAGTTCAACCATTGAATTCACGAAGTGGCGAGTTTTAAGAGGCGCCTGCATTTAGGCGCGTATGTGGTCCTATCGAACTAAGGACTAAAGAATGGGAGCTAGTGCTTTTCTGTTAAGCGGTGGGTAGATCTGGATAGCCAAAATCTGTGTGCCCAGATCTACGGTCAGGATTTCATTCTGAAAAACTCTCGCCACCCTACCTTCAAGATTGGACCTCATGGTATCGCTGAGTCGCGAAAACACGAAAAGGCACCTGGTTTGTTTGGTTTGTGGTACTAACCCATGATCATAGGGAGGTGAATAGGGGATAACTAGCACGCACTAGACCCCCATAGGACTTCGGGGATTCGGTCCCTTGAGGTAGAACGAAAATTTTCATTAATTTTGTAGTGGGCATGTTACACAGACGAAAGAGTATGGGGGGTTGCGACTCCACGAGAGGGAAAGAGGGGATAAGGGCTTAAGGATGAGGGGCTAAGGGATTAAGGATGAGCGACTAAGTCAAGAGGGATTAAGCCAAGGAATACAATAATATTATTCCTAAAGTCATAAGTATTTTAAAATTATGTTATCCTAAGTTCTTGATCCAAAATTGGATCCAAGAGCTTGATGGGGCTCAGAAAGGCCTAAAAATCAAATTGCTCAGAATGTTTTCAAAACGGACGTGTGCATAGGCATCATCGATACGAACCCAACGCAACTTGAACAGGCTCATACAGACGGTGTATGCTCTAGATATCGCAATCTATTCATTTTTCCAAACAAATAAAAATTTGATGACTGTACAGTCTGTACAGTCAGTACAATGCCATCTAGAAGCTGACTGTACAGGCAGTACAGCCATACAACTGATGTGGTAGGGCATGTGGTGCTAACGTGGATAGAGGCTGACTGGCAAGTTGATGTTATAGGTGGAGCTATCAGGGAGTGACATGTGTCACCACTACAAGGGTGACATGTGGCACATCCGTACTGATGATGTGGAAGGTATGACACATGGCACATCCATATGACACTTATGTGGAAAGTACAGTGGTAGAAACGTGGCTAGTAGACATGGTCGAAAAGTGTGCTGACACATGGCAGTTAGTTGGCGTATGTTATGATGCCATGTGACCTAAACATGGGCTGCCATGTGGCACCCATGTATTGGCTGTATGTTTTGGAAAAATGTTGGAGTTTATGGGGTTCGACCACGTGACCTCTCCACCAAGTGGATGACATGGTAGGGTCAGGCTAGCTAGCTCGCCCTTGCTATGAGTCTTAACCCTAAACAGTGTAACTATTATTTAAAGTTGAATAGAGGGTTATTCAGTGAAGGATAGGGTTGAGGCTAGGCCCCAACCCCCGACATGGTCGTTTGCATGCCATACTTCCATTGTAATATGACCCTATCCCTTACCTTTATGTATTGGTGCGGACGGTTTGGCATAGTCGCGGTTTTCAGCACCTGACTCTATATGCCTCAGGCTTAATATAGCATTTGGTGCGGAGGATTCGTGGTTAGCCCGAGTCGGTCGGACTAGCCCACTAACCAGGGGCATAACCACTGGCTGGAATACAGGGGGCTTATAACCATTGATAGCACTTGGGAGCCAGGGGTGTGGGCACATGGCCACACACGAGACCATGAACCAAAACAGTCGGGGGCCAACGCACCTAGTATTAGCGCCTGGCCACATGGTGAGTGCCAATACAACCAGGGGCCAACGAAAAAAGGCTTTCACCCTGAATTTATGCAAATAGTGGGTTTAATACTTTATTATAGTGATTTTCAATGATTTTTGCAGCAGTTCTGGAGATTTTGGTCTTTTTGGGGGGATATTGGGCCCTTTTTTAGGCCAGATCTTGGAGGGAAGTTGGGAGATGGTTACCAACTTCAGATATATATAAGCTAAGGCTTCTTGAAGCCATGGGGGGATATTCAAAGCAGGTTTATGCTGAATATTTTCCAAGCCAAATCCATTTTTATGCAGGGAAGTTGTTGAGGAGCGCACCTTTGCGGGCCATTTCTAGGACCTCTCGTCATCCGATTTTAGTGTTGTTTCTTTTGTTGGGTTCTAGAGATCTGGTAGAACAAGACCAGATTAGTTTTTTAACCTTTTGGTAATGATGTAATGTACTTATAAAGCTTTGAACAGAAATAAGAAAGCATCACCCACTAAGACAAAGGCCCGGAGACGTAGACGAGATTGTCGAACTCCGTTATCACATTGGTGTTTATGGTTTTGTGTTCTTCTTGATTTATTTCAGATATGTATATGTATATATGGCTGTCATGTTTCATTCATAATTCTTCCTCTTTCATTCAGCTTCCTAAATGGTTAATTAACACATGCTAAATAACTCAACCATTCTCGTTTAAAAGATCTTTTCGGATCAAGTGGTATCAGAGCTAGTTGACATTTGGATTTGAGTTTTGCATGTTAACCAGGGAAAAGCTACATCGTGGTGAAGGTGATCTTGTTGAAGATATTCCATTGATTGGATTAAGAAAGAGAACCTCTCAAAGCGAGAAGATGGCATTGGAAGAGGGACTTTCTCAGGATGAGAAAGAGTTTCGAAAAACTTTATTCGCCATGTCGGAGATGATGAAGGTTTTGTATGAGGATTACTTGGAATGGAAGAGACCCAATCTGGGTGAATCTTCGAAGGGAAAAATTGAAGAAGGAGAGGATCCTCCTCAAATTCCTCCTTCACCTCCATATTCACCTCATTCTTCTCCTTCTTCTTCAAGTTCAAGTTCTAAAATCATTGCAAATAAACATGTTCATAAACATAAGAATGAAATGTCTTTATTAAAACTTGATGTGAAATTTGAATTACCTATGTATGATGGTGAAGTCAATGCAGAAAAACTTGATAATTGGGTCAGACAGATGGAGGTTTATTGTAGTGTGCAACAAATCAAGGATGAGGCAACTCAGATCAAGTTGGCATCACTTAGACTTGCAGGCACAACACTCATCTGGTGGCAAAGCAAGTTGCAAAATGGCACGCAATAAGTGGGTAATGTATTTCCATCATGGCAAAGTTTTATTTATGCACTTAGAAAGCAATTATATCCTTTGGGTTATAAAGAGAAAGCGTTAATTGAATGGAAAGATCCTAAACTAAAAAAAGGACAAATAGTGCAAGAATACACAGATGGCTTTCGTAAAATGGCATTGAAGCTAGATATTCCTTTACATAACCAAGAAACTCTTATGAAGTATATAGGAAGTTTACCTACACATATTCGAAATACTGTATTCATTTTTGGACCTACTAATATTGATGAGGTTTATGTTCAAGCGACATACATTGAAGCAGGGAAAAAAGGTGTTGGTGTATCAGGGGAATTGTCTTCCAGGAAAGAGGACAAAAGGAAGTGGAATGGAAAGAAGGTAAATTCAGTGGCAAGAAAGGAAGAGAAGCCCTCTTGCAAGCATTTCAATAAACAAGGGCATGATAAGGACCATTGTTGGCAATTGCAGCCCGAGAACAGACCGAAGTGGTTCAAGGAAAAGAAAGGGAGGCAAACAGTTGCAGCAGCAACACAACCCATAGACTTGGGATCGGATTCGGGTGATGAATATAAAATCTCATTGGTTGGTTTGAAAGGTAAAAATGATGATGGATTTGATGCTAGAAGTAAATTTTTTCACATAAGGGTCATCATGAGGCATACTAAGGTTGACACATTGATAGATATTGGATCTCAATCTAACTTAATTTCAGAGGAATTGGTTAAACAGTTGTGATTAAAAACATAGATACATCATAAGCCTTACACACTTAAATGGATAAGCAACAATCATCAATTGCACATAACCAAAAAGTGCACATTAAAATTTGCAATTTCATCTAAGTTTGTGGATGAGGTAACATGTGATGTGGTGCCACTAAGTGAATGTGGAATGGTCTTAGGCAGTCCTTACTTGTATGATCATAAAGCAATCTTCTACATGGAAAAGAATCAATCTCATTTAACCAAAGAAGGTCAAGAATATGTGGTTCATGCTCATCATTTAAAGGAAAATAAATATCTTCAAACAATGGAACAATTAAGCAAGGTGAATCAAGCAAGAAACACACCTATAATTGTTTCAAATCAAGTAATCGATCTTAAGCAAGAACAGGAGATGATTGTAGAATGGAAAATCAATCACACTTTGCTTCAAGATATGTTAATGTCATGCAAGTATTATAAACATATGAACTCATTTTCAGTCATATTTTTTATGCTATAATTAGTAATGTTGTCAACATGGATGATAGTGGCTTCAGTAAGATGTGACAGGGTACAAATGGCTAACAATATGTTGTCATTTATCATGATTGTTTTACAGTTGATCTTGATGAGACAGGTACACAGAACAGAGTTCAAAGATAGAGAACAAGTCGAGTGGCCTATTCCGAGCTTGACGACTGGTCAGTAACCTTTTGGGGACCAAAATTTTTTTAGTGGGGAGGTGCGATCCAGAATTAGATCTAGAAGCTTGATGGGGCTCAAAAAGGACTAAAAATAAAGGTGCTACGAATGGCTTTAAAATGGACGTGTGCATAGGCCTCGTTGATATGAACCTAACAAAACTTGAACAGGCTCAAATGAACAGCATATGCTCCAGATATAGTGATCTATTAATTTTTCCAAACATGCAAAAAATTGATGACTGTACAGTCTGTACAATGCCACGTGGCACCTGACCGTACAGGTTGTAAGGTTGTATAGCTGACATGGCAAGGTATGTGACACTGATGTGGATAGATGTTGACTGGGAATTTGATGTGACAGGTGGACCTATCAGGGAGTGACACATGTCACCACTACAAGGGTGACACATGTCACCACTACAAGGGTGACACATGGAAAATCCGTACTGAAGATGTGGTAGGTATGACACATGGCACATCTGTATGAAGCTTACGTGGCAGGTATATTGGCAGACACGTGGCTGAAAGACATGGTCAAATAGTGTGCTGACACGTGGTAGTTAGCTGGAATATGGTATGGTGCCACGTGGCCCAGACATGGGCTGCCACATGGCACCCATGTATCTGTTGTATGTTTTGGAAAAATGTTGGAGTTTATGGGGTTTGACCGCGTGACCTCTCCATCGGGCAGATGACTTGGCTGGGTTGGGCTAGCCAGCCTGCCCTCGCTATGAGTCTTAACCCTAAATAGTGTAACTTCTATTTAAAGTTGAATGGAGGGCTACTCGGTGAAGGATAGGGTTGGGGATAGGCCCCAACCCCCAGCGTGGTTGTTTGCATGCCATATGTCCACTATAATATGACCCTATCCCTTACCTTTATGTATTGGTGCGGACGGTTTGGCATAGCCACTATTTTTGGCACCCGACTCCATATGCCTCGGGCTTATAGCATTTGATGCAGAGGATTCATGGTTAGCCCCGGTCAGTCAGGATAGCTTGCCAACCAGGGGCATAACCACTGGTTGGAATACAGGGGGCTTATAACTGTTGATAGTGCATGGGATCCAGGGGTGTGAGCACATGGCCACACACGAGACCAGTAGCCAAAATAGTCGGGGGCCAGTGTGCCCAATATTAGCGCCTGGCCACATGGTGAGCACCAATATGACCAAGGGCCAGTGAAAAAAGGGGATGCGACCTAAATTTATGCAAATAGTGGGTTTAATACTTTATTATAGTGATTTTCAATGATTTTTGCAGTAGTTTTGGAGATTTTGGTCTTTTGGGGGGGATATTGGGCCCTTTTTTAGGCCAGATCTTGGGGGAAAGTTGGGAGATGGTTACCAACTTCAGATCTATATAAACCAGGGCTTCTTGAAGCCATGGGGGGGGATTCAAAGCAAGTTTATGTTGAATATTTTCCAAGCCAAAACCATTTTTATGCAGTGAAGTTGTTGAGGAGTGCACCTTTGTGGGCCATTTCTAGGAGCTTCGGCCATCCGATTTTAGTGTCGTTTCTTTTGTTGGGTTTTAGAGATTTGGTAGAATAAGACTAGATCAGTTTTGTAACCTTTTGGTACTGTTGTAATGTACTTATAAATCTTTGAACATAAATAAGAAAGCCTCACCCACTGAGACAAAGGCTCAGAGACGTAGGCGAGATTGTCAAACTCCGTTATCACATTGGTGTTTATGGTTTGTTGTTATTCTTGCTTTATTTCAGATCTGTATATGTATATATGGTTGTCATGTTTCATTCATAATTATTCCTCTTTCATTCAACTTCCTAAATGGTTAATTACCACATGCTAAATAAATCAACCATTGTCGTTTAAAAGATCTTTTCAGATCAGTTCCCAAGGGAAGGGAATGAATTACAAGTGGGGAACAAGTTAGACACTTGTGTGCCAAGTGTCAAGTTAGACACATGCATATATATATATGTATATATATATTAGAATTAGTGTAATTCTCATTCATTCACTTATCATTCTTCCCCATCATTCCTTTTGTTCATGGGAGGGAGGATATCCACCATTTCACCATTACTAGAGAATGGAGCTATGGATTTTGGATTTCCCTGTAAATCCTTGGTGGTATGGGTTGAAGAAGTAGGTTTTCGGTCATGTGAGCATTGGAATTGTTAGTACTAGATTTGATCCAGTCATTAGTGTACATCATGATCAAGGTTACGAGGTCAAATATGAATCTAAAGAGGAACTTAAAAATCTCATGGATCAAAGAGGGATATCCTATGATCACACTTCATGAAGGAATTAATAGTAAAAACTCAATCCCTAAGATCCCGAGGATAAAATTCATGTGCTTGGGCACTTATCAATATCACAAAGGAGATAAACGCGCTCTAAGCAAGCTTAAGCCCCTTAAAAAAATTAGTTTGATCATAAGTCTGAGGCTTGAATATTGAGCATTGATGAAGATGTGGGGGGGTTATCATCTAATGGTCACAAGTGAGCCTGATTGACGGCCGAGGATGCGTGTTGCATCGAAAAAATGCATGGGAGATAGCATGTGATTGGAGTGCAATGATGGTTTGGAAAGCCATTTGTTGAAGAATGGATGGTGTCACATGGTAGTAGTATGGAAATGAAAACCACTCCCTTAGGGTCACAATAGTGGTATTCTAGTTCCACTAGGTTACATATCCACCAACTCATCACACATTCACCCATCCGCTCAGTGCCACCTGGACCCAATGTAGTGGTCCACCTCGACACAGAGGAAGTTGATGACACCCTGACACATCAATCAAGAATATTGTGAATAAGTCAAAGAACACCACCTGTACAAGGGGGGAATTAAGACTCTAGTCATCACACCCAACGCAACTTCGCGTAGGCCAATCCCAAAGACACTTCAACACTAACATGTACCAATACAACGATGCCACGATTCCATGATGATGTCAACCATAATGGCCACAGACATTGGTAGAATGTATTATACATTCCATGAAGAAGAGAATTTCCTTCGATGGTATCATTATCTCTCATCTAAGTTCTTAAGAAAATTGGGGAATATAACCTAAAGTGTAATGGACAATCCAATTAGTGCACTGGAGAAGCTTGAAGCAGAGGATTTGAGGGATTGGCCAATTGTGCCCTACATTATTCGATGGCATCAGCTGGAAGGAAATGTTTATCCTATCATCTCAACATTCAAGGTGAAGGATCCATGATGAAATTATGGGAATCGATTGAGCCACTCAAAACAAAGGTTCAATTGGATGAGGAGGACACACCCAAAAACGGTATTAGCGGGCCTATCTGATGGTAAAAAATGGTTTCTCCCCAGTAAAATCAAGTAAAATTAGTTGGAAAGATGGGAACAGTTAGAATACCAGAGATGGTATCAAGATTCTAGAAAGTACTTTTTAATTTTCAAGAAGCAGTATTGGTCCTGTTAGCACTAGAAGTCACCTTCAGATTGCATGGAAGGCAAGCCTAGTACCCATCAGGTTATATGTGAATGTAAAAGTGTTTTAAAGGGTCAAATGGAAAAGACTCGGAATGATAATGTTCTGACTCAGAAACAGGGCTAGCAATGCACCAACAATCAAGGTCTTGGATAACTTCAATCAGTAGTTTAGGAGTAAATATGAATAGAGGGAAGACTTGAATGAGAGGAATGTAAGGGATACTATAAACATCAAGTCTGCAGAAGCCTAAGGAAGAAAGGTTCTTATCACAAGATCTTCTTGAAATCAGAAACTAAAGAAGCTAAATAAACATCATGATAATATAATGATCAAACATCCACCATAACATCACCACAATAATTCATGTGAATCATTCACAACATTAACATTTAGCATAAGAAGAAAATAGACTAAAAAATAAGTTGATTTCTATTAGTCAAAAAGTCTTAGGTCTAGTACATAGCCAGATCATTGTCACTTCATCAAAATATTGCAATCCTAAGGCAGCCTTAATCAACCATCCAACCTTACTAAAGCAATTGATCTATCTATTTATAACAAGAAAGGGAGGCAACAGCTGGAGGTACGAGTTGGCCTATTTCCCTTGAAAATCTCTAAACATTTATTTGTTCTAACAACTAAAATAACAGCCTATGCTATAAAACAGGGAAATGCTGGTGACTAATCCAATCATGCTTCTAACTGCTTTGATCCTCTTTTGCTGCTCAAATCCTATTTTTCCATGTGTCCTTTTGGAGCCTGTAGTTGTCCTCAAAATGCCAGCTGCTACTTCTGTAACTTTCTCCATCATCAACTTGTCCAAAATTTGTTGGCCTAGTCCTCCTAGATTCCTGCTGTTTGCTGGCAACTTCCTTGGGTAGCAACTCTGGGTAGCGCACCATAAAATGGAACAAGGAGAGAAGTTAGCACCACGTTGTTGCATATATGCACCAACATTTGTCCTCTGTTGAAATATTAGGTAGCGCCTGTAGGTAGCGCCCCTGTGTTGTGCCTGTGTGTAAATATACTCCCTGCCAAATACTACGTAGTGCCTGTGGGTAGCCCCATTGTGTTGCACCTGTATGTCAATTATGTTCTCTATGGAATATTATGCAGTGCCTTTATGTAGCTTCACTTATTTTTCGTCTGCATACAGGTTTGGGTAGCATTGCCAAAACCTAGTGCATTTCAATCTTGAATATGTACAGAGCAGTGTGTGTCCTTTCATGATTACAGAACCATTTTACTTAGGTGCCTTGACTGTACCATAGGTAGTGCCTTTTACCACTGGGTGAAGCTATCACTTAGAAAAAACTCAAAATCCATATAGCTAAATGCCTAGAAGCCTGTATAAATGGCACAGCTAGTATGTGCATATCAGTTAACCCTCCTAAAAAGGAACAATTCTAAAAAATGGGGCTTACCATTACCAGCTATTTTTTCATTTTAACACTTAGCCTCACACTCTTTCTAGTAGAAAGAGGATCTTCAATTGGCACAATAGACTTATTTTTCTTAGCATTGTCAGGCTTCTTCTGTGTAGTTGTGTTCTCCTTAGTTGTTAGTTTATCATCCTCAATGGCAGCTTCAACCAACACCTGTAAATTTATTTGAGTTGCCTCATCTTGAAAGTGTTTCAGCTCTGCCTTTAGCTTCCTATTCTGAGACTGAAAGCCTTTGTTTTGTCTGTAAATATTCTTCAGTTGTTTATGAAGGGGTAGAGCCTTTCTCGCTGCAAACCTTGCCAAGTCAAGGGTATGATTGTAGCCAACCATGACCTCATCCATCTGAGCTAAGTGGACCTTGTCTTCTGCTTTGAGACAAGCTATTTCTTTCCTTGCATCTCTAAGTTGCTTGATAAGTCTTTTATAGGTCTAAATGTTAAGAGGGATAGTGGCATGATCATTCTTAATGGGCTTCTCCTTAGACTCCTCTTCCTCATGCATGGGAAGTGTCTTGTATACCTCATCAGGTTCCTTGTTGGCTCTACTTTTATTCTTCGTTCTCTGCACAGGGGTTTCATATTTTCTTACCATAGGTATTTTGGTATTGTTAACCTTACTTTTCTGTGTAAGGGTCTCTGATTTATTCTCCACATGATTTTCAATGTTTTTTCCTTTTTTCTTATGCATAGGGGATTCTGGTAAGGATTTCTCTTTGAAAACCTCCTTAGGAATTGATTACCTTGTGAAAGGTCTTTTACCCTTGATTTCAACTATTGGGGGAGAGAAAGGAAAGAGAATTTTCTTCCCTCTCTTAGATGTCAACTTGGTAGAAGAAGGAACTTCTTATAACCCTAGTGGAGGTGGTGGTGAGAAATCTCTGTGTGGAGAAGGACAAAATTCCTCCTCAGCTTCCATGACCTGCTTGTTGATCTCTAAAACTTGAATAGGGGTTATGTTCTTTCTCTTCCTGCTGATCTCTTCTTTAGTACCGGTGGGTGATGAAGGACCTGCAATCTTTGATTGGGGAGTAGATGTTGGGTCCATCTTGAAGTGAGAAGTAACCACAAAATTCTCCCATGAAATCTCTTTCTTTCCCAACTCCTCAAAGACTAGCATCCTGATCAGTCCAGAGTGGAAAAGGCTAGAATCCACATCCTTAGATTTGGCTTGGACCCTGTCTAACATTTTACCTATGCTTCTCAATAGGTAATAAGGAATATTCATCTCAACCTTACCAGTAAATGTAGCAACAACCTTATGTGGTAATGGTACAAGGTGTTAAATCTCCCTTCACATGTAAAATATCTCTGTATGATTTTCAAAATTCTGTCAAACTATTCAATCAATTGATTCCTTGGCATACTCTTAGATAACTCATTAGCTCGATATTCAGGCTTGAAGAGATCTTTAACAAAGGGTGAACTCAAAACCATGGCCTTGAACCACTTTTCACCTGAAATGGGAATCCCTGTTGCAACTAAGATGGAGGCTTCGGTTACCTCAAATTCCAAATCCCCAACTTTGGTTTTATTGCCATCAAAATTTAAAGCAAATTGTCTTTCTACCTCTGGATGGCCTCTCTACATGTTCTGGCAGAAAGAGAGGCATCCTGCTTTTAGAAATATCTTCCTTGCCATGGGTTCTATGTCAAAAAGCCACATGTCCACAGGTTTTTTCCTAACTATCTTGCCACCTTTGTCTGCTTTCTTCGATTGAGTGGTCTCCATGGCTTAGAATGAGGGTTCTTGAAAGGCTTAAGGGATGCTGATGACCAGAAATCCTTAAATCAAGTTTCAAATGCACAAAGATGACCCTTTAAAACTGATAGTACTTAGTAAGCCAAGCTAAATTGTGGGGAAAACACCCTCAGACTTGTACGGGTTTTTTTTAGAGCAGAGACAGTGAGGGGGTAATCTGAAATGGCTCTTTGTAACAAGATGAAAGTGAGCAAGGAAAGCAGAGAGATTTTGAGAAGCACCTCTGGGTAGCACAACGCATACACAAAGGATAGGTTATTTACATGCTAGTGATTTCAATGGTTAAAGCGAATAGTAGTAATCAGGCCATAGACACGAGCAAGGACATTTACAGGTATGAAAATAAGGGTCCCTTACTACCATGCAAGCTTAAAAAACCAAAAACCTGAGCACAAATTTACTGTGAAAATTAATATGCAAAGGAGGTAGCACAGGATACCCGTAAAGTCGACACCTATTGAGATCTTCAACGCAATCTTAGGATGAAAATGAAGAAACTTCGGCTCTGGAATCTTGTACAGTAGTAAGATTTGGTTGACAAGTGGTCGCCTGATCGGAACTGGTGAATTCACGCAGCGCAACACTATTGAGTTTTCAAAATTAGAAACCGTTATCAAGGATCATAAATGCAAGATCTTTTGAAGGCACTTTAACCAACTTCTGGCACTGAAAACAAGGGATATGGTATCAATCATGGAAATCATTACTTGGGGTGACGGTATGATAAACATGACAGGTGCTACAAAAATTTCTAATGAGTAGGCAGCGCTTTCAATTCAAAAATATGATTAGATAGGTAAGCAAGGACAATGAGGCATGCTTGTGAGGTCATGAGTGAGGAGAGAGGTGTGTCACATCAGCCTGATCATGGGAGGTATCGACCTAGGGACAAATCATGAAAGGGACCAAAAATAATAAACCATGAGCTAAAAGGGTTCAAGGATCAAAAATCAAATTGAGGATGAAAACGTGAGCTATGACTCAAAAGTTTAGTCATCCAAGGGGTCCTATCAAACATAACTTTAAAGGGATGAAAAAATTGTTTTAAAATTTTTTAAATCTAAGGCTTTAAAAATGATAAAAAAAAAAAACTAAAAGACCCAAGGTAATTTAGTGTGATAATAGGTCCAAAGGAGAAATTTTATCTCAAATAGAAGCACCTATAAGTCAATAGGGGGAGCTCGTTTTTCAAGTCAACACTTTTGGTAATTTAAGAGTATCTTTTAATGAGTGATGTTTGATCAATATCCCCTCAGACACAAATATATTTAAGGATGCGGACTTTAAGATATTCACCCCCTTCGTTATGTTTCAGTCTATGCTTCTTCCTGCACAATGTTTTCTTGTAAATCCACCATCTCATTCTTGGCTTCTTGTATCATATCATCATTAATACAATATCAAGCAACAAGTTGTATGACATGTTCAGTGTAACTGTGTGTTGTCTAGATTATGATACTGAAGTGATTTCCTATGAATGTATGACCATTTCTTATCATTTTTTCATATGTTTAATGATATGCAGAGGGTACCTCCATGAATTTAAATACTTGAATATGTTTATTGTCTTATGCATGATTTAATGGTTTGATACATATGTTAGAATTGTTGAATTCTTAATTGCTCAACACATTGATCTTTCCATAGACTGTGAGATTCACCTTAAAGTTGCCTCACATGTTTATTTTGTATTTCTTCCAAATTCATTACTTCCCCCATATTTAAACTCAAATTGCACTTGTGGACAAAATCCTCTTAGAGATGAACGTTTTAATATATGGACTGATATTGTTTGAGGTCCAAGAGTTCTACAAGAGAGAGAGAGAGAGAGAGAAACCTACCAAAATTTTGCATATGATAACCTACCGCAAGCATGGATTTAAGATTCACTATGAGTCTTACCCCCTAAGGTACCTCGACATCATTCCATTGATATCCCAAAACATATCGAGGGATAATAGGAATGAAGAAGTAGGTTTACAAGCATATAAGCATTCTCTCTGAGTGAGAGAACTGTTGGGTGGGTGTTGTAATTCTATAGGATCCTTGTGTTCTAGGAGCTATAGTTATCTGAGACTTCCTTTCCATCATGTTGTTGAAGCCCTAGAAGGGAAGTAGGACATATGAAGGACTTTTGAGTAGAGAATGGGTACACTTCCTGGGGTGGGATATGCATGTGGGGAATGAGAGGTTGTGAGCTAGGAACGACTGCTGGAATTGGCACCAGAGCCTATGTTTTTATTATGTTACTGGTTAGACCTCAGTGGGACCAGTGAGAGAGCCTTTTCTATGGTGGATTCATATCCCTAGCTCAGGGGTGACCCACTGCTGAGAGTTTATGATCATTGTGGTCTATGGATAGGAGGAACATTTGAGGTATGCATGCATTTGGTGACTTATTTACAAATGATAAGTGTTTTCTATGTGTTTGATTTAATTACTGTGTGAACAATTATGTATTTTATTATGTTTTTTTCCTATATTATTATGCATTTATATATTTATTGTTAGTCTACATAATTATGTTCATATGTAGAGAATTTTTATTGTAAATTAAATGGTATCAGAGAGTCTGAAATTTGTTGTGGCATAACTTAGCTTGGGGTTGGGGATGCTACACTATGATTTTCCTTATCACAATGTGCCTTGCTTAGGTGTTGTAACAGTGTCTTTAGACACTACCTCTCTCTGCGAAACTTTTATTCCTCTTCAAATATCTGCAGTACTATATTTTTTGTTTCAGATGGTGTTCCAACCCATTCACTGACATGTTTTTCTTGGATGAATTGATGGTCGAGGAGCATGTGGGGTGATTTATGAGCCTCATTATTGTCCATTTACAGGCTCATCTTTGGCACATTTTTCCACCCTAAAATGAATTAATGTTTTCTTTTGACCATATTTAATAGTCATCCATGGGTATTATGTATATTGCTTAATGGATGTATTATTGAGGTGTATTTTTGTGTATAATATATGTGTGTGCACTAATATTTTTTGTGAAATACATGTGTTCCACCAACCAAGTCGAACTACAGGATTCAAGGGAACCAACCTCCTAGAAACAGGGGAATTTTTCTCCTCGAGTGAGCTGTTAGCCAAAGATCAAGGGAAATTGTCTATACCTACCTCTAAGAGAATTCCTTGTGAATTTATGACCACTTATGTAGTGTCCCCAAGGCCGAGACCTGTTGTAAATTATGTTCTGAAAGGAACTGTAATTATGTTTTATAGGTTGGTGAGCCAAGTTTTTATAAACTGGTGGCTTATGTGTTTGTTAGGCCAGGGAGCCTAAGTGTGGAAGGCCAGAAGCCTAATGTTGTATATGTAATCATGCAGAACAATTAATAAAAATTTGTAAACACCGCCAGGTGCAGACCGACCATGATGAATGAGTGAAGGGGGACTAAGCATCCATAGAGACGGCAAGGAATTAGAGGTTGGAAGGTGGGAAAAGGGGATAAGTGTTTAGCCTAGGGGGCTTAAGCCTGGGAATAATATTTTATTATTATTCCAAAAGAACATGTGCCATTTATATTTTTATCCTAAGTTCCTGACCAAGGGAAGGTGATGCATGCTGGTGGAATGCATGCAGTCTCCAGGGTGATAAGTGTCGACCCTGGTGCATGCGAATAAAATGGCCAGGGTGGACTATGAGGGGGTTCCTTCTCCCATTCGATCGGACTTCCTGAGCGTGTATAGGCTCTGAGCAGTACGACTAACCCAAGTTCTGCAGAGAACCTTCATGCATCCCTGTGATCCGAAAAGTCTGTGTCTGGCTCTGAGAAAACCCGTGTATACCTCCGTACTAAAGCAGAAGCCTGTGATGGATTCTAAAAGAGAAGTTTTCACCTCTGTTTTGAACCGGAAAAGCCCGTGTTGTGTCTGGAGAATCTGTGTGCATCCACTGCCCGAGATTGAGCCTGTGCGTAAGATCTCTATTCTGAAGTTGTGATCATAAGATCGATTTTCCATCGTTGAACCATTTGAGGAAGCTTGGGTCTGTTTCCGGTGGGTTGTTGTGGCCATGTAGTGTTGGACTACGTATGGATTGTGACCAGTTGTGAAACTCTCTCTCTCTAGGCGAGAATGGTGTTGAGGTTGGATGAACAAGTGGTTTTGGCCTGTGAACATCTCTCTCTAGAGGAGAGAGTGTGCAGAGGAAGGAGAGGACTCCTGGAAGGAACCCTGTAGCTTCCACAGAGCCCGGAGACTTTCGGTCGGGTCTGTTGCTGTAACCCAAGGCAAGGGAGGTTAGAAGTCGAAGGACTGTCCAGGTGACAGAGAAGGTGTATACTCCTGGGGTGGAACAGGCATGTGGGGAATGAGGGTCTGTGGGAAGTGAGCATGAGAGGTTCTTGGGAGAGAATCTCATCCTTGTGGTTGTGTGTTGTTTTCCCTGTAACCTCAACCTAGCCTAGGATTCCTTGTCTCGAGGTGGAGCTTAGTCCTAGCTTGGGGGTGACCCACTGCTGAGCTTGATGAGTAGTGTGGTCTAAGGCTGGGAGGTTTGTGGAAGGCCTGCACTTGGTTGGTGGAATCTACCACTGTTAAAAGATAAGTATATGATTATGCTTTAATCATGTTTTGCATGATTTTGTTGCTTATGTTATCATGAATCTCGTTGTGTGTATTAATTAATATTAAATGATATTGATTGTTAATTATAGCAGTAAATAATATGTTTACTCTGAGATTAAATGTATTTCTTTGTTTTAAATGCATGTGATTAATTGTGAGTGAGAATGTTGTTATTCCCCGTAGTAACACCTACACAGTAGCGAGTGAAAGGGGTGCTACAGTTTGGTATCAGAGCCAAGGTTTCGACATTGAGCCTAGATGGGCCAGTGGACTGGTCTTTGGACCGAGGGTGAGAGGAGAAATTGTGTCTGGAGGACCAATTTCGAACCCTAGTATGGTCCAGAGTGTCAAGGAATTACTTGATCATGCCTATAATCTCAGGAGGTATAGCGGTGTTGTGAAATCGCAGCTGGTGTGGTCTATGGCCAAAGGGAGAGAGGACTCCACACTAGCAGTGTTGGAGCCTTAGGATCAGTTTGGGAGGGAAGGTGAGCCCTTGTGATCATCGGATCTGGAAAATGTGTGCAGGGATTAAAATCCCTTTTGAATTACATAGGAGTGTGGGGATTGTGATACGCGAACTCCCCAAAACCCGAGAAGATATACACTNGGTGTGGTCTATGGCCAAAGGGAGAGAGGACTCCACACTAGCAGTGTTGGAGCCTTAGGATCAGTTTGGGAGGGAAGGTGAGCCCTTGTGATCATCGGATCTGGAAAATGTGTGCAGGGATTAAAATCCCTTTTGAATTACATAGGAGTGTGGGGATTGTGATACGCGAACTCCCAAAAACCCGAGAAGATATACACTGTAGATTTGGGAGGAACGCTCGACTGTTAGATCTAGCAGAGTCACGCTCGAGTTAGTCGTGAAAACTTTTCAGATTTCGCAAAGTCGCGAGAGGAAGTGAGGAAGGTGAACACCTTTGAAACCCGAAACGCCGAAACGATCTACACCATAGATCATAGGAAGGTGGTTGACCGTCCGATTCAGCGGAGGAGTAAACCATAATTTCAAGATTTCGGCAAATGGAAGTTTGAGATGTGGAGTGCACGAACTCCCGATGCCCAAAACCCCAAAACGCCAAAAGGATCTGCGCCATAGATCTAAAAAAGACCTGACCGTTCGATTTCATTTGGAATGGACGTGGACACAAGGGTGTGTACCACGTGCTAGTGAGTCAAGAAGACAGGTGAGAGTGGTGGGACCTGATGAAATCACTGAAGGTGACATGGACCCTCTTGAACATACCACGTACCACGGTGGTGAAGGGCGACAGTTGTGCTGTGGGCTCGGAGAATAAAGTAATTCGCGATTTCAGAATTCGAAAAGGAGGAGCACGAAGGCTCAACACTCCAACTCATGAAGTCGTGAATTGGCAAAGAAGTGATAGCACTTAGCCCTAGCCTACGATCATGTGTAGCAGGTGCTAGCAAGGAGGGAGCCATACCTGTGTCGCATCTTGGGTATCGACGTTTGGAGGAAATGAGTTGAGGGTCTTTGACTCACAAACTCGCGAGATCGTGAGTTTCGAAAGGGTGACTTTGGTTACAAAGATTTAACTGTTGGATCTTCGTGGACCGAGATTCTGAAGTTCCGAAGTCCTGAAATTTGCAGAGCTAGACAGAACTTAGAAAACTCATGAAGTCAAAAAAAAATTCTTGTTTACGTTGGCATATGAATGTTGTAATTTTTCCTGAAGGGTTAAGGCCTAACAAACTTCGGTTGGCTGCACGTTGTGTGTGCATAGTTCAACGAGTGTCAGGACAGCCGAAAACTAACGTCGAGTATGGAATTCAAAGAGGTGCAGAATGCCTTTGAAACAGAGGATGAAAGGGTAGGAAGGAATGTCAACCTGGGAGTCGAAGGAACAAACTCTAATGGGCATGGAAAAGAGACAGATAAGGAAGAACATATGATGAAACTCATTGAAAGATTGTAGAAAGATGCCCAAGATCACCTAGATGATAGCCGAAAGCTCATGAAAATCAGGGATCGGCAGGGCGAATTCAACTTAAAAATGTTGAAGAGCCTGGAAAGAATAGAAAATAAATTGGAAAAAGAGAGTGACACAAGCAGATCAAGAAGTGTTAGAACCCCTGAGAGGAGAAGAAGATCGAGGAGTGGTAGCAGACATTACCGTCTCTTCCCAAAGCATTCTGGCAAGGAGACACACAGTGGTTCAAGCCTGTCCCCTACCAGAAAACACCGAAAATATGGAAGGGATGAATTGAAAGGGGAAATCAACAAGATTAAAACGCCTACATTCGATGGTGAACATAATAAGGAAGAATATGTCGAAACATGGTTGTTAGGTATGAAGAAATACTTCCAACTGCAAAATTATTCTACCCATACAGAAGGAAGAATTGCAATGTACCGGCTAAAAGGAAAAACATCCATGTGGTGGGATCAGTTGGTGCAGGTGCAACACATCAGAGAGAAAGAGGTCATGTGGAAGGAGTTTAAGAGGTATTTTGAGAAGAAATACCTAACCAAAATATACTATGACAGAAAGATGAAGGAGTTCTTCAAACTCAAGTTGGGCAGCATGACCATTGATGAGCATGAACGAAGTTTTCTGGAACTACTGAAGTATGTTTCATTCATCAAAGATGAGGTTGGAAAATTTCAAAGGTATCTGAGTGGACTGCCACCTTCCATTGGTGACAAGATTCAATATGACGATCCTAAGACCATGGAAGAAACCATAAGAAGGGTGAAATTCTTATACGAACAGTAAAGAGAAAAACCTACCTTTCGGAAGGCCTGGACTGACCAGAAGAGGTTTAACAAAGAACAGAGGCAGAAGGGAAAGAGGTCTCCCTTTTTCAGGAACAGTCCTTGGGGACAGTCATCTTTTAGAGACCCCAGGAAAGTTGAAGGGAGTGAGAGTATGCCAAGTCCACCACCTATGGAGTGTTGGGTTTGTAAAGGGAATCATAGGTACAGAGACTACGCCCACAGAAAAGATAAAGAGAGAACTGTCCATACTGTTCAGCAAGCTGAAATAGTGGAGGATACGGGTAGCAGAATGTTGAGGATCTACATAGCCCTAGACAACAAGCAAGAAGAATATCAATGGCACATGATTGAAGTGGAAGGTACGATCAACAACTGACCACTTGTTATTTTAATTGATTCAGGGGCTAGCCATAGTTATATAGATCCTATAGTGGTGGAAATTTTGCATTTAACAAGAAGAAAACACGAAAAGTCTTGGCTAGTGAAGTTGGCCACAGGAACCAAAAGGTAGGTCACTAAATTGGTTAAGTCTTGTTCAGTAGACATGAAAGGAATGAGAACTAAGGCTGAATTGAACATTTTGCCTTTAGGCTCATACGATTGCTTAATTGGGATGGACTGGTTGGACCGGCACCATGCCCTTCTAGATTGATGTAACAAGAGGTTTACATGCCTGAACGAAGAGGGAAATTAGGTAACAGTCCAAGGAATTCCCAGAGTTGTGGCTGTTAGGGAAATCTCATCCATGCAGCTGAAGAAATGTTACCGGAAAGGCTGTCAATTATTTACAACTCGGGTGGAAGAAGCATCCCAAGATGTAGTCTCAAATCTGGAAGACCACGAGGTACTCAAAGAGTTCAAGGATGTATTTCAGGAGGTACCTGGACTACCTCCGAAGAGGGATATCGATTTTTCTATAAATTTGATGCCTGGAGTAGCTCCAGTTTCGAAGGCTCCTTATAGAATGAGTACGCCAGAGCTGAAAGAGTTGCAATTGCAACTCAAAGAGCTACTAAAGAAGGGATACATTTTCCCCGGCGTGTCACCTTGGGGAGCCCTGGTCCTATTCATGAAGAAGAAATATGGGACGTTGAGGCTGTGCATTGATTTCCTGCAGTTGAATAAGGTAACTATCAAGAACAAGTATCCTCTGCCAAGCATCGATGATCTTTTTGATCAGTTGAAGGATGCAAAAATATTTTCAAAAATAGATCTCAGATCTGGATATCACCAAGTGAGAATAAATGATGAGGACATTAGCAAGACCGCCTTTAGAACAAGGTATGGTCATTATGAATTCACAGTGGTTCCGTTTGGACTGACAAATGCACCTGCTGTTTTCATGTGCTTAATCAATGAAGTGTTCAGAGATTATTTGGACAAGTTGGTCATGGTCTTCCTGGATGATATCTTGGTGTATTCCAAGATAGAGGAAGAACATGAGCAACACCTGAGAATGGTGTTGCAGGTGTTGAGAGAACACCAGCTGTATGCAAAACTGAGCAAGTGCTCATTTTAACAAAGGCAGATTCATTACTTGGGGCACATTATATCAAAGGAAGGGATCATTGTGGATCCTGAAAAAGGTTGAGGCCATTTGAGAATGGTCAGCACCAAGGAATGTGGTGGAAGTTAGATCTTTTATGGGTCTGGCAGGATACTATAGAAGGTTTATAGCTAGATTCTCAAGGATAGCTCATTCTATCACTTCCTTGCAAAGGAAGGAGAAGAAGTTCCAGTGGACTAAAGAATGTGAGAGCAACTTCCAGCGATTGAAGCAACTGCTAACCAGCGCTCCAATCCTGAAGATTGCAGATCCAAATAAGGATTACGTAGTGTGCACTGATGCGTGTAAGGAGGGGCTGGGAGGATTTCTCAGCCAGGAGGGGTTTGTAATTTGTTGTGAGTCCCGAAAGATGAAAGAGCATGAAAGGAATTATGCCACTCATGATTTAGAGCTAGCAGCAATCGTCCACGCCTTGAGGAAATGGAGACATTACCTCATGGGAAAAAGATTCGAGTTGAGAACAGACCATAACGGTCTGAACTATTTATTTGATCAGCCGACTTTAAATGCCAGGAAAATCAGATGGTTGGAGTTTCTGTGAGAATATGAATTTGATATCAAGCATATCAAAGGGAAAGAAAATAAGGTGGCTGATGCACTCAGTAGAAAAGTGCACGAATTACATGCTACATCCATTAGCATGTACAGGACTGAGATTAAAGATAGAATTTTGGAAGCTGCAAATGTTGATTTGCAGTACAAAGGTTTAGTAGCAAAGCTACAATAGCGTGAGAGACCACAGACCAAGGAAAGTTACACCTTGGGAACTGATGGCTTACTTATGTATAAAAAAAGAGTGTATGTACCCAATGTCCAAGAATTGAAGCTGGCAATTCTAAAAGAAATGCATAACGTGGCTTATGCTGGACATCTTGGATATCAAAAGACTGTGGCAGTAGTCAAAAGCCATTATTTTT